>JAIUJO010001608.1:185000-187500 GCA_023846275.1 Vanilla planifolia
AGAAGAAGAAGAAGAAGAAGAAGAGGAAGGCAAAGAAGAAGAGGAAGAAGAAGTTGAAAAAGTTGAAGAAGTTGAGGAAGATGAAGAGGAAGAAGATGAATAAGAAGACGATGATGATAATTAAGATGAAGAAGATGATGAAGAAGAAGACGATGAAGACGAAGATGAGGAAGAAGAAGTGCAAGAAAAGAAGAAGAGAAAGAAGAAGAAGATGAAGAAGATGAAGAAGAAGAAGAAGAATAAGAAGAAGAAGAAGAAGAAGAAGAAGACGAAGAAGAAGAACAAAACGAAGAAGAAGAAGAAGACGAAGACAAAGAAGAAGAAGAAGAAGAAGAAGAAGAAGACGAAGGCGAAGAAGAAGAAGAAGAAGAAGAAGAAGAAGAAGAAGAAGAAGATGAACATGAAGAAGAAGAAGAAGACGAAGAAGAAGAAGAAGGAGAAGGAATGGGAGAAGTGGAAGAAGAAGAAGAAGAAGAAGAAGAAGAAGACTAAGAAGACGAAGAAGTTGAAGAAGAAGAGGAAGAAGTTGCAGTTCAAGAAGAAGAAGAAGAAGAAGAGGAAGGCAAAGAAGAAGAGGAAGAGGAAGATGAAAAAGTCGAAAAAGTTGAGGAAGATGGAGAAGAAGAAGAAGAAGATGATGATGATGATGATGAAGATGAAGAAGATGAAGATAAGGAAGTTGATGATGAAGATGAAGAAGATGAAGATAAAGATGAGGAAGAAGAAGAAGAGCAAGAAAAATAAGAAGAGGAAGATGAAGAAGAAGAAGAAGAAGAAGATTAAGAAAAAAAAGATGAAGATGAAAAGGAGGAAGAAGAAGAGGAGGAAGAAGAAGATGATAAAGAAGAAGGAGAAGAAGTAAAAGAAGACTAAGAAGAAGAAAAAGAAAATTAAGAAGAAGAAGAAGAAGAAGAAGAAGAAGGAGAAGAAGGAAAGGGAGAAGTAGAAGAAGAAGATGAAAAAGAAGAAGAAGAAGACTAAGATGATGAAGAAGTAGAAGAAGAAGAGGAAGAAGTAGTTGAAGAAGATGAAGAAGAAGAAGAAGAAGAGGAAGGCAAAGAAGAAGAGGAAGAAGAAGATGAAAAAGTTGAAGAAGTTGAGGAAGATGAAGAGGAAGAAGAAGAATAAGAAGACGATGATGATAATGAAGATGAAGAAGATGATGAACAAGAAGAAGATGAAGACGAAGATGAGGAAGAAGAAGAAGAGAAAGAAAAGAAGAAGAGAAAGAAGAAGAAGAAGAAGAAGAAGAAGAAGTAGAAGAAGAAGAAGGCGAAGAAGAAGAAGAAGAAGAAGGAGAAGAAGAAGGCAAAGAAGATGAAGAAGAAAAAGAAGAAGAAGAAGTAGAAGAAGAAGAAGAAGAAGAGGTTGGCGAAGAAGAACAAAAAGAAGAAAAAGAAATTGGAGATAAGAAGAAGAAGAAGAAAAGAAGAAGAAAAAAGCGAGAAAGAAGAAGAAGAAGAAGAAGAAGAAAACAAAGAAGAAGAAAAAGAAGAAGACAAAAAAGAAAAAGGAGAAGAAGAAGAAGAAGAAGTAGACGAAGTAATGAAGGAGAAGAAGAGCAACACGAAGAAGTCGAAGAAGAAGAAGAGGAAGAAATAGAAGAAGATGTAGAAGAAGAAATTGAAGAAGAAGAAGAAGAAGAAGTAGTAGTAGTAGCAGTAGTAGAAGAAGAAGAAGATGATGATGATGATTATGATAACGAAGAAGAAGAAGAAGAAGAATTTGAAGAAGAAGAAGAAGAAGAAGAAGATGATGATGATGAATAATTAGAAGAACAAGAAAAACTAGAAGAAGTCGAAGAAGATAAAGATGAAGAAGAAGATAAAGAAGAAAATGAAGAAGAACATGACGAAGAAAAAGAAGACAGGGAAGGAGAAGTAGAAGAAAAGGAGAAGAGGAAATGGAAGAAGAAGAAGAATGAGAAGAAGAAGAAGATGACAAAGAAGAGAAGAAGAATAGGAAGAAACATAACAAGAAGAAGAAGAAGAAGAAGAAGAAGAAGAAGGAGAAGAAGAAATGGAAGAAGAAGAAGAAAAAAAAGAAGAAGAGAAAGAAGATGAAGGACACGAAGAATTAGATAAAGATGAAGGAGAAGAACAGGAAGAGGAAGAAGAAGAAGGAAAAAAAGAAGAAGATAAAGAAAAAGAAGATGATGAAGAAGAAGATGATGATGAAGAAGAAGAAGAAGTAGAAGAAGAAGAAGAAGACGAGGAAGATGAAAGAGAAGAAGGTGAAAAAGAAGAAGTAGCAGTAGTAGAAGAATAAGAAGAAGAAGAAGGAGGAGGAGGAGGAGGAAGAGATAAAGGAGAACAACAAGAGTTAAAAGAAGAATAAGAAGATGAAGAGGAAGAAGAAGGGGAAGAAGAAGAAGATGATGAAGAAGAAGAGAAAAGAAGAAGAAGAAGAAGAAGAAGAAGAAGATGAAAAAGAAGGAGAAGTAGAAGAAGTGGAAGAGGAAGAAGAAGAAGGAGAAGAAGAAGAAGAAGAAGATGTTGAT
>JAIUJO010001608.1:202500-225000 GCA_023846275.1 Vanilla planifolia
AGGAAGAAGAACAAGAAGAAGAACAAAAGGAAAAAAAAGAATAAGAAGAAGAAGCAGAAGATGAAGAAGAAGAAGAAGAAGAAGATGAAGAGGACGAAGATGAAGAAAAGAAGAAGAAGAAGAAGAAGAAGAAGACGAAGATGAACAAGAAGAATAATAACAAGAAGAAGAAGAAGATGAAGAAGAAGAAGAAGGAGAAGAAGAAGAAGAAGAAGAAGAAGAAAAGGAAGAAGAAGAAGAAGAAGAAGAAGAAGAAGAAGAGTAAGAAGAAGTCGAAGAAGATAAAGATGGAGAGTATGAATAATAATAATAATAATGATAATAAAAATATTATTAAGAAAAGGAACAAGATGAAGAAGAAGACAAAGACAAAGAAGAAGAAGAAGAAGAAGAAGAAGTTTAAGAATAAGAGAAAGGAGAACAAGAAGAAGTACAAGAAGATGAAGAAGAAGAAGTATTAGAGGAAGAAGGAGAAGAAGCAAAAAAAGAAGAAGTAGTTTAAGAAGAAGAAGAAGGTGAAGAAGAGGACGGAGAAGAGGGGGAAGAAGAAGAATAACAACAACAAAAAGAAGAGGAGAATTAGAGAGAAGGAGATATAGAAAGAGAAGGAGGAGGAGGAGAAGAAGAAGAAGATGATGACGAACAAAAAGAAGAAGAACAAGAAGAGGAAAAAGAGGAAAAAGAAAAGAAGAAGAAGAAGAACAAGAAGAAGAAGGAGAAGACGAAGAAGAAGAAGTGGAAGTAGAAAAAGAAGAGGAGAATATGAAGAAGAAGAAGAGGAGGAAGAAGAAGAAGAGGAGGAGGAGGAGGAGGAGTAGAAAGAAGAAGAAGAAGAAGTTGAAGAAGAAGAAGAGGAGGAAGAAGAAGAAGACAAAAAAGAGGAAGAAGAAGAAGAAAAAGAAGAATAAGAAGTAGCAATAGAAGAAAAAGAAGAAGAAGAAAAAGAAGACAAAGAACTTAAAGAAGTAAAAGAAGGAAAAGAAGAAGAAGAAGAAGACAAAGAATAGGAAGAAGAGGTAGAAGAAGAAGTTGAAACAAAAGAAGAAGAGGAAGAAGAATTAAAAGAAGAAGAATGAGAGAAAGGTGAATAGGATAATGAAGAAGAAGTTTTAGTAGAAGAAGAAGAAGAAGAAGAAGAAGTACGAGAAGGAGGAGAAGAAATAGAAGAACAAGAAGGAGAAGGACTAGGAGAAGGAGAAGAAGAAGAAGAAAAAGAAGAAGAAGAAGAAGGAAAAGAAGAAGAAGAAGAAGAAGAAGAAGAAGATAAAGAAGAAGAAGAAGAAGATGATGATGATGAAGAGGAACAAGAAGATGAAGGCAAAGAAAAAGATGGAGGAAGAGGAGAAGAAGAAGAAGAAGAAGAAGAAGAAAAAGAAGAAGACAAAGAAGAATAAGAGTAGGAATAAGAAGAAGAAGAAGAAGAAAACGAAGAAGGAGAACAAGGTGAAGAAGAAAAGAAGGAGAAGAAGTAGAAGAAGAAGAAGAAGAAGAAGAAGAAGAAGCACCCAAACTAGAAGAAGAAGAAGACGAATAAGAAGAAGTCAGAAGAAAAAGAAGGAGAAGGTGAAAAAGAAGAAGAAGAAGAAGAAGAAGAAGATGATGATGATGAAAAAATGAGGAAGAATACAAAGAAGAAGAAGATGATGATGAAGAAGAAGAAGGAGAAATAAGAAGGAGAAGAAGAAGAAGAAGAAGTAGAGGAAGAGGAGGAAGGAGAAGTTGAAATAGAAGTAGAAGAAGAAGAATTAAAAGAAGGAGAAAGAGGGTAACGAGAATATTATGAAGAAGAAGTAATAGTAGAAAAAGAAGCAGAAGTATAAGAAGAAGGAGAAGAAGAAATAGAAGAACATGAAGGAGATGGAGAAAGAGAAGGAGAAGAAGATAAGAAGAAGAAGATGAAGAAGAAGAGGAAGAAGAACATGAAGCAGAAGAGGAAGAAGAAGAACATGAAGAGGAGGAAGAAGAAGAAGAAGAAGAAGTAGAAGGAGAAGACAAAGAAGAAGAAGATGAAGAAGAAGAAGAGGAGGACGAAGAGGAAGGAGGAGGAAGAAGCAGAAGAAGAAGAACAAGAAGAACAATAAGAAGAAAAAGAAATAAAAGAGGAAGAAGAACAAGAAGAAGAAGAAGAAGCGAAAAAGAAGAAGAAGAAGAAGAAGAAGAAGAAGAAGAAGAAGAAAAAGAAGAAGAAGAAGATGGAGAAGAAGAAGTAGAAGAAGAATATGATGGAAAAGAAGAAGAAGAAGAAGAAGAAGAAGAAGAAGAAGAAGGAGAAGAAGAAGAAGAAGAAGAAGAAGAAGAAGAAGAAGAAGAAGAAGAAGAAGAACAAGATGAATAATAAGAGGAAGAGGAAGAAGAAAAAGAAAATGAAGAAGAAGAGAAGAAGAAGAAAAAGAAGAAGAAGAGGGAGAAGAAGAAGAAGACGTAAAGAAGAAGAAGAACTTGAAGAAGAAGAAGATGAAGGGGAAGAAGAAGAAGAAGAAAAGAAGAAGATGAAGATGAAGAAGAAGAAGAAGAAGAAGAAAAGGAAGAAGAAGAAGAAGAAGAAGAAGAAGAGGAAAAGGAAGACATAGAAGTAAAAGAAGAAGAAGAAGAAGAAGAACAAGAAGAAGAAGGGGATGAAGAAGAAGAAGAAGAAGAAGAAGAAGAAGTAGAAGAAGAAGTAGAAGAAAAAGGAGAAGAAGGAGAAGAAGGAGAAGGAGAAGAAGAAGAAGTAGAAGAAGAAGAAGAAGAAAAAGATGAAAAAAAAGAAAGAGAAGAAGAAGAAGAAGACAAATAAGAAGAAGAACGAGAAGAAGAAGAAGAAGAAGAAGAAGTAGAAGAAGTAGTAGTACAAGAAGAAGAAGAAGACGAAGAAGAAGTAGAAGAAGAAGAAAAAGAGGACGAAGAAGAAGAAGGAGGGGAAGAAGAAGAAGAAGAAGAAGAAGAAAAAGAAGAAGAAGAAGAATAAGAAGAAGAAGAAGAAGAATAATAAGAAAAAGAAGGAGAAGGAGAACGAGAAGAAGAAGAAGTGGAAGAAGAAAAAGAAGACAGAAAAAGGAGAAGAAGCAAAAGAAGAAGAACGAGAAGAAGGAGAAGAAGAAGAAGGAGAAGAAAATGAAGAAGATGAAGAAAAGGAAGAAGAACAAGACAAACACAAAAAGGACGAGGAGGAGGAGGAAGAAGAAGAAAAAGAAGAAGATGATGATGATGATGACGATGAAGATGGAGGCGAAAAAGAGAAGGAGGACATCTAAGAAAAAAAAGAAGAAGAATAAGAAGTAGAAGAAGAAGAAGACAAAGAAGAAGAAGAAGAAGAATAAAGAGATGAAGAAGAAGAAGAAGAAGATGAAGAAGAAGAAGAAGAAGAAGAAGTGAAGAAGAAGAAGAAGGCGAAAAAAAGAAGAAGACAAAAAAAAGATGACAAGAAATAGGAAGAAAAAGAAGACCAAGAAGAATAGGAAGAAGAAGAAGGAGGAGGAGGAGGAGGAGGAGGAGGAGGAGGAAAAGAACAAAAAGATTAAGAAGAAGAAGAAGAGAAGAGGAAGAAGAAGAAGAGGAAGTAGAAGAATAAGAAGAGTAGTAGAAGAAAAAGAAGAAGAAGAAGAAGAAGAAGAAGAAGACAAAGAACAAGAAGAAGTAGAAGAAGGAAAAGAAGAAGAAGAAGAAGACAAAAAGGAAGAAGAAGAAGGCGAGGACGAAGGCGAAGGAGAAGATGAAGAAGAAGAATAAGGAGGAGGAGGAGGAGGAAAAGAACAAGAAGATGAAGAAGAAAAAGAAGAAAAAAAATGAAGAAGAAGACAAAGAAGAAGAAGAAGTAGATGATGAAAAAGGAAAAGGAGAAGAAGAAGAAGACAGAGAAGAAGAAGAAGAAGAAGAAGAAGAAAAGAAGAAGAAGAAGAAGAAGAAGAAGAAGATGGAGAAGAAGAAGATGTTGAAGAAGAAGAAGGAGATGAAGAAAAAGTTAGAGAAGAAGAAGAAGAGAGATAAAAAGTTGAAGACGAAGAAGATGAAGTTGAAGATGAAGAGTAAGAAGAAGATGAAGAAGAATTAGATGAAGTAGAAGAGAAAGAAGAAGTAGATGAAGAAAGAGACAAAGAAGAATAAGATGAAAAAGAAAAAGAAAATGAAGAAGAAGATGAAGATGAAGAAAAGAAGAAGAAGAACAAGTAAAAGAAAGAGAAGAAGAAGACGAAAAAGAAGAAGAAGAAGAAGTAGTAGTAGAAGATAAAGAAGAAATAGAAGAAGTAGTAGTAGTAGTCATAGTAGTAATAGAAGAAGAAGAAGACAAAGAAGAACAAAAAGAAGAAGATGGTGAAGAAGAAGAAGAAGAAGAAAATGAAGAAGAAGAAGAAAAGAAATAAGAGGCAGAAGAAGAAGTAGAAGAAGTTGATGATGAAGAAGAAGAAAACTACGACGAAGAAGTCAACGAAGAAGAAGTAGAAGAAGTCGAAGAAGACGAAGAAGACGAAGAAGAAGTTGAAGAAGACAACGAAGAAGACGAAGATGAAGAAGATGAAGAAGAAGAACAAGAACAAAAAGAAGAAGAAGAAGACGTAGATAAAGAAGAAAGCAATTAGAAGGAGAAGAAGAAGCAAAAGGAGAAAAATAAGAAGAATAAGAAGAAGAAGAAGAAGAAGAAGAAGAAGGAGAAGACTAAGATGAATAAGAAGAAGAAGAAGAAAGGGAAGAAGAAGAAGGAGAATTTTGAGAAGAATGAGAAGAAGAAGAAAATGAAGAGAAAGATGAAGAAGAAGAAGAAGGAGAAGAAGAAGAATGACAAGATGAAGAAGGAGAAGATGATAAAGAAGAAGAGGAAGAAGAAGGAGGAGTTGAAGAAGAAGAAGTAGAAGAAGAAGAAGAAGAAGAAGAAGAAGAAGACAATTAAGAAGAAAAAGAAGATGAAGAAGAAGGCGAAGAAGAAAAAGAAGATGATGAAGAAGAAGAAGGAGAAGAAGAAGAAGAAGAAGAAGAAAAAGAAGAAGAGGATGCAGAAGAAGAAGAAGACAAGTGATAACAAGAAGAAGAAGAAGCACAAAACGAAGAAGAAGAGGAAGTAGAAGAAGAAGCAGAAGAAGTAAAAATATAAAATGAATAACTAGAAGAACTTGATGAAGAAGAAGAAGAAGATGAAGGAGAAGAAGGAGAAGAAGGAGAAGAAGACAGAGAAGATGGAGAAGTTAAAAGGAAGAAGAAGATGAACAAGTAGTAGAAGAAGAAGATGATGATGATAATGAAGAAAAAGATTAAGGAGAAGAAGAAGATGATGAAGATGATGTTGATGAAGAAGAAGTAAAAGTCGAACAAGAAGAAGAAGAAGAGGAAGAGAAAGACAAAGAACAAGTTGAAGACAATGAAGAAGAAGAAGAAGAACAAGAAGAAGTAGAAGAAGAAGAAGAAGAAGAAGAAGAAAGAGAAGAAGAAGAAGAAGAAGAAGAAGAGGAAGATGAACAAGCAGAAGAAGAAGACGAAGAAGAAGAAGAATAAGAAGAAGAAGAAGGAGAAGGAGATGGAGGAGAAGAAGAAGAACAAGAAGAAGAAGAAATGGAAGAAGAAGAAGAAGATGATGATGATGATGAAGAAAAAGAAGGAGAAGAAGAAGAAGAAGAAGAAGAAGAAGAAGAAGATGAAGAACAAGAAGAAGAAAGAGCAGAAGACGAAGAAGATGAAGAAAAGTGGAAAAAAATGATGATGAAGACGAAGATGAAAAACAACAACAAGAAGAAGAATAATAAAAACAAGAAGTGGAAGAAGAAGAAGAAGAAGAAGAATAAGAAGAAGAAGAAGCAGAAGATGAAGAAGAGGAAGAAGAAGAAGAAGAAGAAGAAGCAGAAGATGAAGAAGAGGAAGAAGAAGAAGAAGAAGAATAAGAATTAAAGGAAGAAAAAGTTAAAGAAAAGGAAGAAGAAAATAATAATAATAATAATAATAATGCAAAGAAGGAGAAGAAGAGGAAGAAGAACAAGAAAAAGTCGAAGATGATGAAGAATAGTAGAAGAAGAAGGAGAAGGTAAAGAAGAAGAAGAAGAAGAAAGTGAAGAAGAAGACGAAGAAGGAGAAGAAGTAAAAGAAGAAGAAGAAGAAGAAAGTGAAGAATAAGAAGAGGATGATAAAGAAGAAGAAGACAAAGAAGAAGAATAAGAGGAAGAAGAAGGAGAAGAAGAAGAAGAAGAAGAAGAAGAGGAAGAAGAAGAAGGGGAAGAAGATGATGAAGAAAAAAAAGAAGTAGAAGAAAAAGAAGAAGAAGAAGAAGATTATGAAGTTGAAGAAGAGATAGAAGAAGAAGAAGAAGAGGAGGAAGAAGTAGAAGAGGAAGACAAAGAAGAAGAAGAAGAGGACGAAGAAGTAGAAGAAGAAGAAGTCAAAGAAGAAGAAGAAGAAGAAAAAAAAGAAAAAGAAGAAGAACACAAAGAAGAAGAAGAAGAAGAAGACGCAAAAGGCGACAAAGATGATAAAGAAGAAGAAGAAGTGGAAGAAGAAGAAGAAGGACAAGAAGACGGTGAAGAAGAAGAAGAAGGAGAAGAAGAAGAAGAAAAAGAAGAAGAAGAAGAAGAAGAAGGAGAAGAAGGAGAAGAAGGAGAAGAAGAAGATGAAGGAAAAGAAGATGAAAAAGGAAAAGAAGAAGAAGAAGGAGAAGATGTAGAAGAAGAAGAAGAAGAAGAAGACAAAGAAGAAGAAGAAGAAGAATAAGAAAGAAGAAGAAGAAGAATAAGAGAAAGAAGATGTGGAGGAAGAAGAAGAAGAAGAAGAAGAAGAATAGGAAGAAGAAGATGATGATGAAGTGGAAGAACTAGAAGAATACAAAGTAAAAGATGAAGAAGAAGAAGAAGAAGAATAAGAAGTTGACAAAAAAGAAGAAGAAGAAGAAAACAAAGAAGAAGAGGTAGAAGAAGAAGAAGAAAAAGAAGACGAAGAAGAAGACGAAGAAGAAGGAGGAGGTGAAGACGAGCAAGAAGAAGGAGGAAGAGGAGGAAGAGAAGAAGAAGAAAAAAGAAGAAAAAGAAGAAGAAGAAGAGAAGAAGAAGAAGGGGAAGAAGAAGATCAAGAAGAAGAAAATTAAGAAGAGGAAGTATAAGATGAATATGAAGAAGAAGACAATGAAGAAGAAGAAGCAGATGAAGAAGAAGAAGAAGAAGAAGAACAAGAACAAGAACAAGAAGAAGAAGACAAAGAAGAAGAAGAAGAAGAAGAAGATGAACAAGATGAAGAGGAGGAGGAGGAAGAAGAAGAAGAAAAAGATCAAGAAAAAGAAGAAGAGTAAGAAGAAGAAGATGGAGAGGAAAAAGGAAATAAAAGAAGAAGAGAAAGAAGAGGATGGAGAAGGAGATTAAGAAAAAGAAGAAGAAGAACAGCAACAATAATAAGAATAAGAAGACAAAGAAGAATGAAGAAGAAGCAGCAGAAGAAGAAGAAGAAGTAGTAGAAGAAGACAAAGAAGGAGAAGAAGAAGACGAAGAAGAAGAAGTTGAAAAGGAAGGAGAAGAAGAAGAAGAAGAAGAAGAAGAATAAAGGAAGAAGGCGAAGAAGAATAAGAAGAAGAAGAAGAAGAAGAAGATAGAGAAAAAGGAGGAGTAGAAGATGAAGAAGTGGAAGAAGAAAAAGAAGATAGAGAAAAAGGAGAAGAAGCAAAAGGACAAGAAGAAGTAGAAGAAGGAGAAGGAGTAGAAGATGGAGAAGAAGGAGAAGAAAAACGAGAAGAAAATGAAGAAGAACAAGAAGAGGAAGAAGAACAACACAAACACAAAAAGGACGAGGAGGAGGAGGAGGTAGAAGAAGAACAAGAACAAGAACAAGAAGAAGAAGAAGATGATGATGATGACGATGGAGAAGTAGGCAAAAAGCAGAAGAGGACGTCTAAGAAGTGGACGACGATGAAGAAGAAGAAGAAAAAAAAGAAGAATAAGAACTAGAAGAAGAAGAAGAAGAGGAAGAAGAAGAAAAAGAAGAAGAAGAAGAAGAAGAAGAAGAAGAAGAAAGAGATGAAGAAGAAGAAGAAGAAGAAGAATAAGAAGTAGTAATAGTAGAAGAAGAAGAAGAAGATGAAGAAAAGAAGAAGAAGACAAAAAAGAAGATGACAAGAAATAGGAAGAAGAAGACAAAGAAGAATATGAAGAAGAAGAAGGAGGAGGAGGAGGAGGAAAAGAATAAAAAGATTAAGAAGAAAAAGAAGAGAAGAAGAAGAAGAAGAAGAATAAGAAGCAGCAATAGAAGAAAAAGAAGACAAAGAACTTAAAGAAGTAAAAGAAGGAAAAGAAGAAGAAGAAGAAGAAGACAAAGAATAGGAAGAAGAGGTAGAAGAAGAAGTTGAAACAAAAGAAGAAGAAGAAGAAGAATTAAAAGAAGAAGAATGAGAGAAAGGTGAATAGGATAATGAAGAAGAAGTTTTAGCAGAAGAAGAAGAAGAAGAAGAAGTACGAGAAGGAAGAGAAGAAATAGAAGAACAAGAAGGAGAAGGAGTAGGAGAAGGAGAAGAAGAAGAGAAAGAAGAAGAAGAAGAAGGAAAAGAAAAAGAAGAAGAAGAAGAAGAAGAAGATGATGATGATGAAGAGGAACAAGAAGATGAAGGCAAAGGAGAAGATGGAGGAAGAGGAGAAGAAGAAGAAGAAGAAGAAGAAAAAGAAGAAGACAAAGAAGAATAAGAGTAGGAATAAGAAGAAGAAGTAGAAGATAACGAAGAAGGAGAACAATGAGAAGAAGAAAAGAAGGAGAAGAAGTAGAAGAAGAAGAAGAAGAAGAAGAAGAAGCACCCAAACTAGAAGAAGAAGAAGACGAATAAGAAGAAGCAGTCAGAAGAAAAAGAAGAAGGAGAAGGTCAAAAAGAAGAAGAAGAAGAAGATGATGATGATGAAAAAATGAGGAAGAATACAAAGAAGAAGAAGATGATGATGAAGAAGAAGAAGGAGAAATAAGAAGGAGAAGAAGAAGAAGAAGAAGTAGAGGAAGAGGAGGAAGGAGAAGTTGAAATAGAAGTAGAAGAAGAAGAATTAAAAGAAGGAGAACGAGGGTAAGGAGAATATTATGAAGAAGAAGTAGTAGTAGAAAAAGAAAAAGAAGTATAAGAAGAAGGAGAAGAAGAAATAGAAGAACATGAAGGAGATGGAGAAAGAGAAGGAGAAGAAGATAAGAAGTAAAAGATGAAGAAGAAGAGGAAGAAGAACATGAAGCAGAAGAGGAAGAAGAAGAACATGAAGAGGAGGAAGAAGAAGAAGAAGAAGTAGAAGGAGAAGACAAAGAAGAAGAAGTTGAAGAAGAAGAAGAGGAGGACGAAGAGGAAGGAGGAGGAAGAAGCAGAAGAAGAAGAACAAGAAGAACAACAAGAAGAAAAAAAAATAAAAGAGGAAGAAGAACAAGAAGAAGAAGAAGAGAAAAAGAAGAAGAAGAAGAAGAAGAAGAAGAAGAAAATGAAGAAGAAGAAGATGGAGAAGAAGAAGTAGAAGAAGAATATGATGGAAAAGAAGAAGAAGAAGAAGAAGAAGAAGAAGAAGAAGGAGAAGAAGAAGAAGAAGAAGTGGAAGAAGAAGAAGAAGAAGAAGAAGAAGAAGAACAAGATGAATAATAAGAGGAAGAGGAAGAAGAAAAAGAAAATGAAGAAGAAGAGAAGAAGAAGAAAAAGAGGAAGAAGAGGGAGAAGAAGAAGAAGACGTGAAGAAGAAGAAGAACATGAAGAAGAAGGAGATGAAGGGGAAGAAGAAGAAGAAGAAAAAGAAGAAGATGAAGATGAAGAAGAAGAAGAAGAAGAAAAGGAAGAAGAAGAAGAAGAAAAAGAAGAAGAAGAGGAAAAGGAAGACATAGAAGTAAAAGAAGAAGAAGAAGAACAAGAACAAGAAGAAGAAGGGGATGAAGAAGAAGAAGAAGAAGAAGGGGATGAAGAAGAAGAAGAAGAAGAAGAAGAAGTAGAAGAAGAAGTAGAAGAAAAAGGAGAAGAAGGAGAAGAAAGAGAAGAAGGAGAAGAAGGAGAAGAAGAAGAAGAAGAAGAAGAAGAAGAAGAAAAAGATGAAAAAAAAAAGAGAAGAAGAAGAAGAAGACAAATAAGAAGAAGAACGAGAAGAAGAAGAAGAAGAAGAAGAAGAAGTAGAAGAAGAAGTAGTAGTACAAGAAGAAGAAGAAGTAGAAGAAGAAGAAAAAGAGGACGAAGAAGAAGAAGAAGAAGAAGAAGAAGAAGAAGAATAAGAAAAAGAAGGAGAAGGAGAACGAGAAGAAGAAGAAGTGGAAGAAGAAAAAGAAGACAGAAAAAGGAGAAGAAGCAAAAGAAGAAGAACGAGAAGAAGGAGAAGAAGAAGAAGGAGAAGAAAATGAAGAAGAAGAAGAAAAGGAAAAAGAACTAGACAAACACAAAAAGGACGAGGAGGAGGAGGAAGAAGAAGAAAAAGAAGATGATGATGATGATGATGACGATGAAGATGTAGGCGAAAAAGAGAAGGAGGACATCTAAGAAAAAAAAGAAGAAGAATAAGAAGTAGAAGAAGATGAAGACAAAGAAGAAGAAGAAGAAGAAGAAAGAGATGAAGAAGAAGAAGAAGAAGAAGAAGAAGTAGAAGAAGAAGAAGAAGATGAAGAAGAAGAAGAAGAAGAAGAAGAAGAAGAAGTGAAGAAGAAGAAGAAGACGAAAAAAAGTAGAAGAAGACAAAGAAAAGATGACAAGAAATAGGAGCAAGAAGAAGGCCAAGAAGAATAGGAAGAAGAAGAAGAAGAAGGAGGAGGAGGAGGAGGAGGAGGAGGAGGTGGAGGAAAAGAACAAAAAGATTAAGAAGAAGAAGAAGAGAAGAGGAAGAAGAAGAAGAAGAGGAAGTAGAAGAATAAGAAGAGCAGTAGAAGAACAAGAAGAAGAAGAAGAAGAAGAAGAAGAAGAAGAAGAAGAAGACAAAGAACAAGAAGAAGTAGAAGAAGGAAAAGAACAAGAAGGAGAAGACAAAAAGGAAGAAGAAGAAGGCGAGGACGAAGGCGAAGGAGAAGATGAAGAAGAAGAATAAGGAGGAGGAGGAGGAGGAAAAGAACAAGAAGATGAAGAAGAAAAAGAAGAAAAGAGATGAAGAAGAAGACAAAGAAGAAGAAGAAGTAGATGATGAAAAAGGAAAAGGAGAAGAAGAAGAAGATAGAGAAGAAGAAGAAGAAGAAGAAGAAGAAGAAGAAAAGAAGAAGAAGAAGAAGAAGAAGAAGATGGAGAAGAAGAAGATGTTGAAGAAGAAGAAGGAGAATAAGAAAAAGTTAGAGAAGAAGAAGAAGAGAGATAAAAAGTTGAAGAAGAAGAAGAGAAAGAAGAAGATGAAGTAGAAGATGAAGAGTAAGAAGAAGATGAAGAAGTAGAAGAGAAAGAAGAAGAAGTAGATGAAGAAAGAGACAAAGAAGAATAAGATGAAAAAGAAAAAGAAAATGAAGAAGATGAAGATGAAGAAAAGAAGAAGAAGAACAAGTAAAAGAAAGAGAAGAAGAAGACGAAAAAGAAGAAGAAGAAGAAGTAGTAGTAGAAGATAAAGAAGAAATAGAAGAAGTAGTACGAGTAGTCGTAGTTGTAATAGAAGAAGAAGAAGACAAAGAAGAAGAAAAAGAAGAAGATGGTGAAGAAGAAGAAGAAGAAGAAAATGAAGAAGAAGAAGAAAAGAAATAAGAGGCAGAAGAAGAAGTAGAAGAAGTTGATGATGAAGAAGAAGAAAACTACGACGAAGAAGTCAACGAAGAAGAAGTAGAAGAAGTCGAAGAAGACGAAGAAGACGAAGAAGAAGTTGAAGAAGACGACGAAGAAGACGAAGATGAAGAAGATGAAGAAGAAGAACAAGAACAAAAAGAAGAAGAAGAAGACGTAGATGAAGAAGAAAGCAATTAGAAGGAGAAGAAGAAGCAGAAGGAGAAAAATAAGAAGAATAAGAAGAGGAAGAAGAAGAAGAAGAAGAAGAAGAAGGAGAAGACTAAGATGAATAAGAAGAAGAAGAAGAAAGGGAAGAAGAAGAAGGAGAATTTTGAGAAGAATGAGAAGAAGAAGAAAATGAAGAGAAAGATGAAGAAGAAGAAGAAGGAGAAGAAGAAGAATGACAAGATGAAGAAGGAGAAGATGATAAAGAAGAAGAGGAGGAAGAAGGAGGAGTTGAAGAAGAAGAAGTAGAAGAAGAAGAAGAAGACAATTAAGAAGAAAAAGAAGATGAAGAAGAAGGCGAAGAAGAAAAAGAAGATGATGAAGAAGAAGAAGGAGAAGAAGAAGAAGAAGAAGAAGAAAAAGAAGAAGAGGATGCAGAAGAAGAAGAAGAGGAGAAGAAGAAGACAAGTGATAACAAGAAGAAGAAGAAGCACAAAACGAAGAAGAAGAGGAAGTAGAAGAAGAAGCAGAAGAAGTAAAAATATAAAATGAATAACTAGAAGAACTTGATGAAGAAGAAGAAGAAGAAGATGAAGGAGAAGAAGGAGAAGAAGGAGAAGAAGACAGAGAAGATGGAGAAGTTAAAAGGAAGAAGAAGATGAACAAGTAGTAGAAGAAGAAGATGATGATGATAATGAAGAAAAAGATTAAGGAGAAGAAGAAGATGATGAAGATGATGTTGATGAAGAAGAAGTAAAAGTCGAACAAGAAGAAGAAGAAGAGGAAGAGAAAGACAAAGAACAAGTTGAAGACAATGAAGAAGAAGAAGAAGAACAAGAAGAAGTAGAAGAAGAAGAAGAAGAAGAAGAAGAAAGAGAAGAAGAAGAAGAAGAAGAAGAGGAAGATGAACAAGCAGAAGAAGAAGACGAAGAAGAAGAAGAATAAGAAGAAGAAGAAGGAGAAGGAGATGGAGGAGAAGAAGAAGAACAAGAAGAAGAAGAAATGGAAGAAGAAGAAGAAGATGATGATGATGATGAAGAAAAAGAAGGAGAAGAAGAAGAAGAAGAAGAAGAAGAAGAAGAAGAAGAAGATGAAGAACAAGAAGAAGAAAGAGCAGAAGACGAAGAAGATGAAGAAAAGTGGAAAAAAATGATGATGAAGACGAAGATGAAAAACAACAACAAGAAGAAGAATAATAAAAACAAGAAGTGGAAGAAGAAGAAGAAGAAGAAGAATAAGAAGAAGAAGAAGCAGAAGATGAAGAAGAGGAAGAAGAAGAAGAAGAAGAATAAGAATTAAAGGAAGAAAAAGTTAAAGAAAAGGAAGAAGAAAATAATAATAATAATAATAATAATGCAAAGAAGGAGAAGAAGAGGAAGAAGAACAAGAAAAAGTCGAAGATGATGAAGAATAGTAGAAGAAGAAGGAGAAGGTAAAGAAGAAGAAGAAGAAGAAAGTGAAGAAGAAGACGAAGAAGGAGAAGAAGTAAAAGAAGAAGAAGAAGAAGAAAGTGAAGAATAAGAAGAGGATGATAAAGAAGAAGAAGACAAAGAAGAAGAATAAGAGGAAGAAGAAGGAGAAGAAGAAGAAGAAGAAGAAGAAGAGGAAGAAGAAGAAGGGGAAGAAGATGATGAAGAAAAAAAAGAAGTAGAAGAAAAAGAAGAAGAAGAAGAAGATTATGAAGTTGAAGAAGAGATAGAAGAAGAAGAAGAAGAGGAGGAAGAAGTAGAAGAGGAAGACAAAGAAGAAGAAGAAGAGGACGAAGAAGTAGAAGAAGAAGAAGTCAAAGAAGAAGAAGAAGAAGAAAAAAAAGAAAAAGAAGAAGAACACAAAGAAGAAGAAGAAGAAGAAGACGCAAAAGGCGACAAAGATGATAAAGAAGAAGAAGAAGTGGAAGAAGAAGAAGAAGGACAAGAAGACGGTGAAGAAGAAGAAGAAGGAGAAGAAGAAGAAGAAAAAGAAGAAGAAGAAGAAGAAGAAGGAGAAGAAGGAGAAGAAGGAGAAGAAGAAGATGAAGGAAAAGAAGATGAAAAAGGAAAAGAAGAAGAAGAAGGAGAAGATGTAGAAGAAGAAGAAGAAGAAGAAGACAAAGAAGAAGAAGAAGAAGAATAAGAAAGAAGAAGAAGAAGAATAAGAGAAAGAAGATGTGGAGGAAGAAGAAGAAGAAGAAGAAGAAGAATAGGAAGAAGAAGATGATGATGAAGTGGAAGAACTAGAAGAATACAAAGTAAAAGATGAAGAAGAAGAAGAAGAAGAATAAGAAGTTGACAAAAAAGAAGAAGAAGAAGAAAACAAAGAAGAAGAGGTAGAAGAAGAAGAAGAAAAAGAAGACGAAGAAGAAGAAGAAGAAGAAGGAGGAGGTGAAGACGAGCAAGAAGAAGGAGGAAGAGGAGGAAGAGAAGAAGAAGAAAAAAGAAGAAAAAGAAGAAGAAGAAGAGAAGAAGAAGAAGGGGAAGAAGAAGATCAAGAAGAAGAAAATTAAGAAGAGGAAGTATAAGATGAATATGAAGAAGAAGACAATGAAGAAGAAGAAGCAGATGAAGAAGAAGAAGAAGAAGAAGAACAAGAACAAGAACAAGAAGAAGAAGACAAAGAAGAAGAAGAAGAAGAAGAAGATGAACAAGATGAAGAGGAGGAGGAGGAAGAAGAAGAAGAAAAAGATCAAGAAAAAGAAGAAGAGTAAGAAGAAGAAGATGGAGAGGAAAAAGGAAATAAAAGAAGAAGAGAAAGAAGAGGATGGAGAAGGAGATTAAGAAAAAGAAGAAGAAGAACAACAACAATAATAAGAATAAGAAGACAAAGAAGAATGAAGAAGAAGCAGCAGAAGAAGAAGAAGTAGTAGAAGAAGACAAAGAAGGAGAAGAAGAAGACGAAGAAGAAGAAGTTGAAAAGGAAGGAGAAGAAGAAGAAGAAGAAGAAGAAGAAGAATAAAGGAAGAAGGCGAAGAAGAATAAGAAGAAGAAGAAGAAGAAGAAGATAGAGAAAAAGGAGGAGTAGAAGATGAAGAAGTGGAAGAAGAAAAAGAAGATAGAGAAAAAGGAGAAGAAGCAAAAGGACAAGAAGAAGTAGAAGAAGGAGAAGGAGTAGAAGATGGAGAAGAAGGAGAAGAAAAACGAGAAGAAAATGAAGAAGAACAAGAAGAGGAAGAAGAACAACACAAACACAAAAAGGACGAGGAGGAGGAGGAGGTAGAAGAAGAACAAGAACAAGAAGAAGAAGAAGATGATGATGATGACGATGGAGAAGTAGGCAAAAAGCAGAAGAGGACGTCTAAGAAGTGGACGACGATGAAGAAGAAGAAGAAAAAAAAGAAGAATAAGAACTAGAAGAAGAAGAAGAAGAGGAAGAAGAAGAAGAAGAAGAAGAAGAAGAAGAAGAAGAAGAAGAAGAAAGAGATGAAGAAGAAGAAGAAGAAGAAGAATAAGAAGTAGTAATAGTAGAAGAAGAAGAAGAAGATGAAGAAAAGAAGAAGAAGACAAAAAAGAAGATGACAAGAAATAGGAAGAAGAAGACAAAGAAGAATATGAAGAAGAAGAAGGAGGAGGAGGAGGAGGAAAAGAATAAAAAGATTAAGAAGAAAAAGAAGAGAAGAAGAAGAAGAAGAAGAATAAGAAGCAGCAATAGAAGAAAAAGAAGACAAAGAACTTAAAGAAGTAAAAGAAGGAAAAGAAGAAGAAGAAGAAGAAGACAAAGAATAGGAAGAAGAGGTAGAAGAAGAAGTTGAAACAAAAGAAGAAGAAGAAGAAGAATTAAAAGAAGAAGAATGAGAGAAAGGTGAATAGGATAATGAAGAAGAAGTTTTAGCAGAAGAAGAAGAAGAAGAAGAAGTACGAGAAGGAAGAGAAGAAATAGAAGAACAAGAAGGAGAAGGAGTAGGAGAAGGAGAAGAAGAAGAGAAAGAAGAAGAAGAAGAAGGAAAAGAAAAAGAAGAAGAAGAAGAAGAAGAAGATGATGATGATGAAGAGGAACAAGAAGATGAAGGCAAAGGAGAAGATGGAGGAAGAGGAGAAGAAGAAGAAGAAGAAGAAGAAAAAGAAGAAGACAAAGAAGAATAAGAGTAGGAATAAGAAGAAGAAGTAGAAGATAACGAAGAAGGAGAACAATGAGAAGAAGAAAAGAAGGAGAAGAAGTAGAAGAAGAAGAAGAAGAAGAAGAAGAAGCACCCAAACTAGAAGAAGAAGAAGACGAATAAGAAGAAGCAGTCAGAAGAAAAAGAAGAAGGAGAAGGTGAAAAAGAAGAAGAAGAAGAAGATGATGATGATGAAAAAATGAGGAAGAATACAAAGAAGAAGAAGATGATGATGAAGAAGAAGAAGGAGAAATAAGAAGGAGAAGAAGAAGAAGAAGAAGTAGAGGAAGAGGAGGAAGGAGAAGTTGAAATAGAAGTAGAAGAAGAAGAATTAAAAGAAGGAGAACGAGGGTAAGGAGAATATTATGAAGAAGAAGTAGTAGTAGAAAAAGAAGAAGAAGTATAAGAAGAAGGAGAAGAAGAAATAGAAGAACATGAAGGAGATGGAGAAAGAGAAGGAGAAGAAGATAAGAAGTAAAAGATGAAGAAGAAGAGGAAGAAGAACATGAAGCAGAAGAGGAAGAAGAAGAACATGAAGAGGAGGAAGAAGAAGAAGAAGAAGTAGAAGGAGAAGACAAAGAAGAAGAAGTTGAAGAAGAAGAAGAGGAGGACGAAGAGGAAGGAGGAGGAAGAAGCAGAAGAAGAAGAACAAGAAGAACAACAAGAAGAAAAAAAAATAAAAGAGGAAGAAGAACAAGAAGAAGAAGAAGAGAAAAAGAAGAAGAAGAAGAAGAAGAAGAAGAAGAAAATGAAGAAGAAGAAGATGGAGAAGAAGAAGTAGAAGAAGAATATGATGGAAAAGAAGAAGAAGAAGAAGAAGAAGAAGAAGAAGAAGGAGAAGAAGAAGAAGAAGAAGTGGAAGAAGAAGAAGAAGAAGAAGAAGAAGAAGAAGAACAAGATGAATAATAAGAGGAAGAGGAAGAAGAAAAAGAAAATGAAGAAGAAGAGAAGAAGAAGAAAAAGAGGAAGAAGAGGGAGAAGAAGAAGAAGACGTGAAGAAGAAGAAGAACATGAAGAAGAAGGAGATGAAGGGGAAGAAGAAGAAGAAGAAAAAGAAGAAGATGAAGATGAAGAAGAAGAAGAAGAAGAAGAAGAAAAGGAAGAAGAAGAAGAAGAAAAAGAAGAAGAAGAGGAAAAGGAAGACATAGAAGTAAAAGAAGAAGAAGAAGAACAAGAACAAGAAGAAGAAGGGGATGAAGAAGAAGAAGAAGAAGAAGGGGATGAAGAAGAAGAAGAAGAAGAAGAAGAAGTAGAAGAAGAAGTAGAAGAAAAAGGAGAAGAAGGAGAAGAAAGAGAAGAAGGAGAAGAAGGAGAAGAAGAAGAAGAAGAAGAAGAAGAAGAAGAAAAAGATGAAAAAAAAAAGAGAAGAAGAAGAAGAAGACAAATAGACAAATAAGAAGAGAACGAGAAGAAGAAGAAGAAGAAGAAGAAGAAGTAGAAGAAGAAGTAGTAGTACAAGAAGAAGAAGAAGTAGAAGAAGAAGAAAAAAGAGGACGAGAAGAAGAAGAAGAAGAAGAAGAAGAAGAAGAATAAGAAAAAGAAGGAGAAGGAGAACGAGAAGAAGAAGAAGTGGAAGAAGAAAAAGAAGACAGAAAAAGGAGAAGAAGCAAAAGAAGAAGAACGGAGAAGAGGAGAAGAAGAAGAAGGAGAAGAAAATGAAGAAGAAGAAGAAAAGGAAAAAGAACTTAGACAAACACAAAAAGGACGAGGAGGAGGAGGAAGAAGAAGAAAAAGAAGAAGATGATGATGATGATGACGATGAAGATGTAGGCGAAAAAGAGAAGGAGGACATCTAAGAAAAAAAGAAGAAGAATAAGAAGTAGAAGAAGATGAAGACAAAGAAGAAGAAGAAGAAGAAAGAGATGAAGAAGAAGAAGAAGAAGAAGAAGAAGAAGTAGAAGAAGAAGAAGAAGATGAAGAAGAAGAAGAAGAAGAAGAAGAAGAAGAAGTGAAGAAGGAAGAAGAAGACGAAAAAAAGTAGAAGAAGACAAAGAAAAGATGACAAGAAATAGGAGCAAGAAGAAGGCCAAGAAGAATAGGAAGAAGAAGAAGAAGAAGGAGGAGGAGGAGGAGGAGGAGGAGGAGGTGAGGAAAAGAACAAAAAGATTAGAAGAAGAAGAAGAGAAGAGGAAGAAGAAGAAGAAGAGGAAGTAGAAGAATAAGAAGAGCAGTAGAAGAACAAGAAGAAGAAGAAGAAGAAGAAGAAGATGAAGAAGAAGAAGACAAGAACAAGAAGAAGTAGAAGAAGGAAAAAGAACAAGAAGGAGAAGACAAAAAGGAAGAAGAAGAAGGCGAGGACGAAGGCGAAGGAGAAGATGAAGAAGAAGAATAAGGAGGAGGAGGGGAGGAGGAAAAGAACAAGAAGATGAAGAAGAAAAAGAAGAAAAAAGATGAAGAAGACAAAGAAGAAGAAGAAGTAGATGATGAAAAAGGAAAAGGAGAAGAAGAAGAAGATAGAGAAGAAGAAGAAGAAGAAGAAGAAGAAGAAAAGAAGAAGAAGAAGAAGAAGAAGAAGATGGAGAAGAAGAAGATGTTGAAGAAGAAGAAGGAGAATAAGAAAAAGTTAGAGAAGAAGAAGAAGAGAGATAAAAAGTTGAAGAAGAAGAAGAGAAAGAAGAAGATGAAGTAGAAGATGAAGAGTAAGAAGAAGATGAAGAAGTAGAAGAGAAAGAAGAAGAAGTAGATGAAGAAAGAGACAAAGAAGAATAAGATGAAAAAGAAAAAGAAAATGAAGAAGATGAAGATGAAGAAAAGAAGAAGAAGAACAAGTAAAAGAAAGAGAAGAAGAAGACGAAAAAGAAGAAGAAGAAGAAGTAGTAGTAGAAGATAAAGAAGAAATAGAAGAAGTAGTACGAGTAGTCGTAGTTGTAATAGAAGAAGAAGAAGACAAAGAAGAAGAAAAAGAAGAAGGATGGTGAAGAAGAAGAAGAAGAAGAAAATGAAGAAGAAGAAGAAAAGAAATAAGAGCAGAAGAAGAAGTAGAAGAAGTTGATGATGAAGAAGAAGAAAACTACGACGAAGAAGTCAACGAAGAAGAAGTAGAAGAAGTCGAAGAAGACGAAGAAGACGAAGAAGAAGTTGAAGAAGACGACGAAGAAGACGAAGATGAAGAAGATGAAGAAGAAGAACAAGAACAAAAAGAAGAAGAAGAAGACGTAGATGAAGAAGAAAGCAATTAGAAGGAGAAGAAGAAGCAGAAGGAGAAAAATAAGAAGAATAAGAAGAGGAAGAAGAAGAAGAAGAAGAAGAAGAAGGAGAAGACTAAGATGAATAAGAAGAAGAAGAAGAAAGGGAAGAAGAAGAAGGAGAATTTTGAGAAGAATGAGAAGAAGAAGAAAATGAAGAGAAAGATGAAGAAGAAGAAGAAGGAGAAGAAAGAAGAATGACAAGATGAAGAAGGAGAAGATGATAAAGAAGAAGAGGAGGAAGAGGAGGAGTTGAATGAAGAAGAAGTAGAAGAAGAAGAAGAAGAAGAAGAAGAAGAAGAAGAAGACAATTAAGAAGAAAAAGAAGATGAAGAAGAAGGCGAAGAAGAAAAAGAAGATGATGAAGAAGAAGAAGGAGAAGAAGAAGAAGAAGAAGAAGAAAAAGAAGAAGAGGATGCAGAAGAAGAAGAAGAGGAGAAGAAGAAGACAAGTGATAACAAGAAGAAGAAGAAGCACAAAACGAAGAAGAAGAGGAGTAGAAGAAGAAGCAGAAGAAGTAAAAATATAAATGGAATAACTAGAAGAACTTGATGAAGAAGAAGAAGAAGAAGATGAAGGAGAAGAAGGAGAAGAAGGAGAAGAAGACAGAGAAGATGGAGAAGTTAAAAGGAAGAAGAAGATGAACAAGTAGTAGAAGAAGAAGATGATGATGATAATGAAGAAAAAGATTAAGGAGAAGAACAAGATGATGAGATGATGTTGATGAAGAAGAAGTAAAAGTCGAACAAGAAGAAGAAGAAGAGGAAGAGAAAGACAAAGAACAAGTTGAAGACAATGAAGAAAGAAGAGAAGAACAAGAAGAAGTAGAAGAGAAGAAGAAGAAGAAGAAGAAAGAGAAGAAGAAGAAGAAGAAGAAGAGGAAGATGAACAAGCAGAGAAGAAGACGAAGAAGAAGAAGAATAAGAAGAAGAAGAAGGAGAAGGAGATGAGGAGAAGAAGAAGAACAAGAAGAAAGAAGAAATGGAAGAAGAAGAAGAAGATGATGATGATGATGAAGAAAAAGAAGAGAAGAAGAAGAAGAAGAAGAAGAAGAAGAAGAAGAAGAAGATGAAGAACAAGAAGAAGAAAGAGCAGAAGACGAAGAAGATGAAGAAAAGTGGAAAAAAAATGATGATGAAGACGAAGATGAAAAACAACAACAAGAAGAAGAATAATAAAAACAAGAAGTGGAAGAAGAAAAGAAGAAGAAGAATAAGAAGAAGAAGAAGCAGAAGATGAAGAAGAGGAAGAAGAAGAAGAAGAAGAATAAGATATTAAAGGAAGAAAAAGTTAAAGAAAAGGAAGAAGAAAATAATAATAATAATAATAATAATGCAAAGAAGGAGAAGAAGAGGAAGAAGAACAAGAAAAAGTCGAAGATGATGAAGAATAGTAGAAGAAGAAGGAGAAGGTAAAGAAGAAGAAGAAGAAGAAAGTGAAGAAGAAGACGAAGAAGGAGAAGAAGTAAAAGAAGAAGAAGAAGAAGAAAGTGAAGAATAAGAAGAGGATGATAAAGAAGAAGAAGACAAAGAAGAAGAATTAAGAGGAAGAAGAAGGAGAAGAAGAAGAAGAAGAAGAAGAAGAGGAAGAAGAAGAAGGGGAAGAAGATGATGAAGAAAAAAAGAAGTAGAAGAAAAAGAAGAAGAAGAAGAAGATTATGAGTTGAAGAAGAGATAGAAGAAGAAGAAGAAGAGGAGGAAGAAGTAGAAGAGGAAGACAAAGAAGAAGAAGAAGAGGACGAAGAAGTAGAAGAAGAAGAAGTCAAAGAAGAAGAAGAAGAAGAAAAAAAAGAAAAAGAAGAAGAACACAAGAAGAAGAAGAAGAAGAAGACGCAAAAGGCGACAAGATGATAAAGAAGAAGAAGAAGTGGAAGAAGAAGAAGAAGGACAAGAAGACGGTGAAGAAGAAGAAGAAGGAGAAGAAGAAGAAGAAAAAGAAAGAAGAAGAAGAAGAAGGAGAAGAGAAGGAGAAGAAGGAGAAGAAGAAGATGAAGGAAAGAAGATGAAAAAGGAAAAGAAGAAGAAGAAGGAGAAGATGTAGAAGAAGAAGAAGAAGAAGAAGACAAAGAAGAAGAAGAAGAAGAATAAGAAAGAAGAAGAAGAAGAATAAGAGAAAGAAGATGTGGAGGAAGAAGAAGAAGAAGAAGAAGAAGAATAGGAAGGAAGAAGATGATGATGAAGTGGAAGAACTAGAAGAATACAAAGTAAAAGATGAAGAAGAAGAAGAAGAAGAATAAGAAGTTGACAAAAAAGAAGAAGAAGAAAAAACAAAGAAGAAGAGGTAGAAGAAGAAGAAGAAAAAGAAGACGAAGAAGAAGAAGAAGAAGAAGGAGGAGGTGAAGAAGAGCAAGAAGAAGGAGGAAGAGGAGGAAGAGAAGAAGAAAAAAGAAGAAAAGAAAGAAGAAGAAGAAGAGAAGAAGAAGAAGGGGAAGAAGAAGATCAAGAAGAAGAAAATTAAGAAGAGGAAGTATAAGATGAATATGAAGAAGAAGGACAATGAAGAAGAAGAAGCAGATGAAGAAGAAGAAGAAGAAGAAGAACAAGAACAAGAACAAGAGAAGAAGACAAAGAAGAAGAAGAAGAAGAAGAAGATGAACAAGATGAAGAGAGGAGGAGGGAAGAAGAAGAAGAAAAAGATCAAGAAAAAGAAGAAGAGTAAGAAGAAGAAGATGGAGAGGAAAAAGGAAATAAAAGAAGAAGAGAAAGAAGAGGATGGAGAAGGAGATTAAGAAAAAGAAGAAGAAGAACAACAACAATAATAAGAATAAGAAGACAAAGAAGAATGAAGAAGAAGCAGCAGAAGAAGAAGAAGAAGTAGTAGAAGAAGACAAAGAAGGAGAAGAAGAAGACGAAGAAGAAGAAGTTGAAAAGGAAGGAGAAGAAGAAGAAGAAGAAGAAGAAGAATAAAGGAAGAAGGCGAAGAAGAATAAGAAGAAGAAGAAGAAGAAGAAGATAGAGAAAAAGGAGGAGTAGAAGATGAAGAAGTGGAAGAAGAAAAAGAAGATAGAGAAAAAGGAGAAGAAGCAAAAGGACAAGAAGAAGTAGAAGAAGGAGAAGGAGTAGAAGATGGAGAAGAAGGAGAAGAAAAACGAGAAGAAAATGAAGAAGAACAAGAAGAGGAAGAAGAACAACACAAACACAAAAAGGACGAGGAGGAGGAGGAGGTAGAAGAAGAACAAGAACAAGAAGAAGAAGAAGATGATGATGATGACGATGGAGAAGTAGGCAAAAAGCAGAAGAGGACGTCTAAGAAGTGGACGACGATGAAGAAGAAGAAGAAAAAAAAGAAGAATAAGAACTAGAAGAAGAAGAAGAAGAGGAAGAAGAAGAAAAAGAAGAAGAAGAAGAAGAAGAAGAAGAAGAAGAAGAAGAAAGAGATGAAGAAGAAGAAGAAGAAGAAGAATAAGAAGTAGTAATAGTAGAAGAAGAAGAAGAAGATGAAGAAAAGAAGAAGAAGACAAAAAAGAAGATGACAAGAAATAG
>JAIUJO010001608.1:227500-232500 GCA_023846275.1 Vanilla planifolia
GAAGTGAAGAAGAAGAAGAAGACGAAAAAAAGTAGAAGAAGACAAAGAAAAGATGACAAGAAATAGGAGCAAGAAGAAGGCCAAGAAGAATAGGAAGAAGAAGAAGAAGAAGGAGGAGGAGGAGGAGGAGGAGGAGGAGGTGGAGGAAAAGAACAAAAAGATTAAGAAGAAGAAGAAGAGAAGAGGAAGAAGAAGAAGAAGAGGAAGTAGAAGAATAAGAAGAGCAGTAGAAGAACAAGAAGAAGAAGACGAAGAAGAAGAAGAAGAAGAAGAAGAAGAAGAAGACAAAGAACAAGAAGAAGTAGAAGAAGGAAAAGAACAAGAAGGAGAAGACAAAAAGGAAGAAGAAGAAGGCGAGGACGAAGGCGAAGGAGAAGATGAAGAAGAAGAATAAGGAGGAGGAGGAGGAGGAAAAGAACAAGAAGATGAAGAAGAAAAAGAAGAAAAAAGATGAAGAAGAAGACAAAGAAGAAGAAGAAGTAGATGATGAAAAAGGAAAAGGAGAAGAAGAAGAAGATAGAGAAGAAGAAGAAGAAGAAGAAGAAGAAGAAGAAGAAGATGGAGAAGAAGAAGATGTTGAAGAAGAAGAAGGAGAATAAGAAAAAGTTAGAGAAGAAGAAGAAGAGAGATAAAAAGTTGAAGAAGAAGAAGAGAAAGAAGAAGATGAAGTAGAAGATGAAGAGTAAGAAGAAGATGAAGAATTAGATGAGAAAGAAGAAGAAGTAGATGAAGAAAGAGACAAAGAAGAATAAGATGAAAAAGAAAAAGAAAATGAAGAAGATGAAGATGAAGAAAAGAAGAAGAAGAACAAGTAAAAGAAAGAGAAGAAGAAGACGAAAAAGAAGAAGAAGAAGAAGTAGTAGTAGAAGATAAAGAAGAAATAGAAGAAGTAATACGAGTAGTCGTAGTTGTAATAGAAGAAGAAGAAGACAAAGAAGAAGAAAAAGAAGAAGATGGTGAAGAAGAAGAAGAAGAAGAAAATGAAGAAGAAGAAGAAAAGAAATAAGAGGCAGAAGAAGAAGTAGAAGAAGTTGATGATGAAGAAGAAGAAAACTACGACGAAGAAGTCAACGAAGAAGAAGTAGAAGAAGTCGAAGAAGACGAAGAAGACGAAGAAGAAGTTGAAGAAGACGACGAAGAAGACGAAGATGAAGAAGATGAAGAAGAAGAACAAGAACAAAAAGAAGAAGAAGAAGACGTAGATGAAGAAGAAAGCAATTAGAAGGAGAAGAAGAAGCAGAAGGAGAAAAATAAGAAGAATAAGAAGAGGAAGAAGAAGAAGAAGAAGAAGAAGAAGGAGAAGACTAAGATGAATAAGAAGAAGAAGAAAGGGAAGAAGAAGAAGGAGAATTTTGAGAAGAATGAGAAGAAGAAGAAAATGAAGAGAAAGATGAAGAAGAAGAAGAAGGAGAAGAAGAAGAATGACAAGATGAAGAAGGAGAAGATGATAAAGAAGAAGAGGAGGAAGAAGGAGGAGTTGAAGAAGAAGAAGTAGAAGAAGAAGAAGAAGAAGAAGAAGAAGAAGACAATTAAGAAGAAAAAGAAGATGAAGAAGAAGGCGAAGAAGAAAAAGAAGATGATGAAGAAGAAGAAGGAGAAGAAGAAGAAGAAGAAGAAGAAAAAGAAGAAGAGGATGCAGAAGAAGAAGAAGAGGAGAAGAAGAAGACAAGTGATAACAAGAAGAAGAAGAAGCACAAAACGAAGAAGAAGAGGAAGTAGAAGAAGAAGCAGAAGAAGTAAAAATATAAAATGAATAACTAGAAGAACTTGATGAAGAAGAAGAAGAAGAAGATGAAGGAGAAGAAGGAGAAGAAGGAGAAGAAGACAGAGAAGATGGAGAAGTTAAAAGGAAGAAGAAGATGAACAAGTAGTAGAAGAAGAAGATGATGATGATAATGAAGAAAAAGATTAAGGAGAAGAAGAAGATGATGAAGATGATGTTGATGAAGAAGAAGTAAAAGTCAAACAAGAAGAAGAAGAAGAGGAAGAGAAAGACAAAGAACAAGTTGAAGACAATGAAGAAGAAGAAGAAGAACAAGAAGAAGTAGAAGAAGAAGAAGAAGAAGAAGAAGAAAGAGAAGAAGAAGAAGAAGAAGAAGAAGAGGAAGATGAACAAGCAGAAGAAGAAGACGAAGAAGAAGAAGAATAAGAAGAAGAAGAAGGAGAAGGAGATGGAGGAGAAGAAGAAGAACAAGAAGAAGAAGAAATGGAAGAAGAAGAAGAAGATGATGATGATGATGAAGAAAAAGAAGGAGAAGAAGAAGAAGAAGAAGAAGAAGATGAAGAACAAGAAGAAGAAAGAGCAGAAGACGAAGAAGATGAAGAAAAGTGGAAAAAAATGATGATGAAGACGAAGATGAAAAACAATAACAAGAAGAAGAATAATAAAAACAAGAAGTGGAAGAAGAAGAAGAAGAAGAAGCAGAAGATGAAGAAGAGGAAGAAGAAGAAGAAGAAGAATAAGAATTAAAGGAAGAAAAAGTTAAAGAAAAGGAAGAAGAAAATAATAATAATAATAATAATAATGCAAAGAAGGAGAAGAAGAGGAAGAAGAACAAGAAAAAGTCGAAGATGATGAAGAATAGTAGAAGAAGAAGGAGAAGGTAAAGAAGAAGAAGAAGAAGAAAGTGAAGAAGAAGACGAAGAAGGAGAAGAAGTAAAAGAAGAAGAAGAAGAAGAAAGTGAAGAATAAGAAGAGGATGATAAAGAAGAAGAAGACAAAGAAGAAGAATAAGAGGAAGAAGAAGGAGAAGAAGAAGAAGAAGAAGAAGAAGAGGAAGAAGAAGAAGGGGAAGAAGATGATGAAGAAAAAAAAGAAGTAGAAGAAAAAGAAGAAGAAGAAGAAGATTATGAAGTTGAAGAAGAGATAGAAGAAGAAGAAGAAGAGGAGGAAGAAGTAGAAGAGGAAGACAAAGAAGAAGAAGAAGAGGACGAAGAAGTAGAAGAAGAAGAAGTCAAAGAAGAAGAAGAAGAAGAAAAAAAAGAAAAAGAAGAAGAACACAAAGAAGAAGAAGAAGAAGAAGACGCAAAAGGCGACAAAGATGATAAAGAAGAAGAAGAAGTGGAAGAAGAAGAAGAAGGACAAGAAGACGGTGAAGAAGAAGAAGAAGGAGAAGAAGAAGAAGAAAAAGAAGAAGAAGAAGAAGAAGAAGGAGAAGAAGGAGAAGAAGGAGAAGAAGAAGATGAAGGAAAAGAAGATGAAAAAGGAAAAGAAGAAGAAGAAGGAGAAGATGTAGAAGAAGAAGAAGAAGAAGAAGACAAAGAAGAAGAAGAAGAAGAATAAGAAAGAAGAAGAAGAAGAATAAGAGAAAGAAGATGTGGAGGAAGAAGAAGAAGAAGAAGAAGAAGAATAGGAAGAAGAAGATGATGATGAAGTGGAAGAACTAGAAGAATACAAAGTAAAAGATGAAGAAGAAGAAGAAGAAGAATAAGAAGTTGACAAAAAAGAAGAAGAAGAAGAAAACAAAGAAGAAGAGGTAGAAGAAGAAGAAGAAAAAGAAGACGAAGAAGAAGAAGAAGAAGAAGGAGGAGGTGAAGACGAGCAAGAAGAAGGAGGAAGAGGAGGAAGAGAAGAAGAAGAAAAAAGAAGAAAAAGAAGAAGAAGAAGAGAAGAAGAAGAAGGGGAAGAAGAAGATCAAGAAGAAGAAAATTAAGAAGAGGAAGTATAAGATGAATATGAAGAAGAAGACAATGAAGAAGAAGAAGCAGATGAAGAAGAAGAAGAAGAAGAAGAACAAGAACAAGAACAAGAAGAAGAAGACAAAGAAGAAGAAGAAGAAGAAGAAGATGAACAAGATGAAGAGGAGGAGGAGGAAGAAGAAGAAGAAAAAGATCAAGAAAAAGAAGAAGAGTAAGAAGAAGAAGATGGAGAGGAAAAAGGAAATAAAAGAAGAAGAGAAAGAAGAGGATGGAGAAGGAGATTAAGAAAAAGAAGAAGAAGAACAACAACAATAATAAGAATAAGAAGACAAAGAAGAATGAAGAAGAAGCAGCAGAAGAAGAAGAAGAAGTAGTAGAAGAAGACAAAGAAGGAGAAGAAGAAGACGAAGAAGAAGAAGTTGAAAAGGAAGGAGAAGAAGAAGAAGAAGAAGAAGAAGAATAAAGGAAGAAGGCGAAGAAGAATAAGAAGAAGAAGAAGAAGAAGAAGATAGAGAAAAAGGAGGAGTAGAAGATGAAGAAGTGGAAGAAGAAAAAGAAGATAGAGAAAAAGGAGAAGAAGCAAAAGGACAAGAAGAAGTAGAAGAAGGAGAAGGAGTAGAAGATGGAGAAGAAGGAGAAGAAAAACGAGAAGAAAATGAAGAAGAACAAGAAGAGGAAGAAGAACAACACAAACACAAAAAGGACGAGGAGGAGGAGGAGGTAGAAGAAGAACAAGAACAAGAAGAAGAAGAAGATGATGATGATGACGATGGAGAAGTAGGCAAAAAGCAGAAGAGGACGTCTAAGAAGTGGACGACGATGAAGAAGAAGAAGAAAAAAAAGAAGAATAAGAACTAGAAGAAGAAGAAGAAGAGGAAGAAGAAGAAAAAGAAGAAGAAGAAGAAGAAGAAGAAGAAGAAGAAGAAAGAGATGAAGAAGAAGAAGAAGAAGAAGAATAAGAAGTAGTAATAGTAGAAGAAGAAGAAGAAGATGAAGAAAGAAGAAGAAGAAGACAAAAAAGAAGATGACAAGAAATAGGAAGAAGAAGACAAAGAAGAATATGAAGAAGAAGAAGGAGGAGGAGGAGGAGGAAAAGAATAAAAAGATTAAGAAGAAAAAGAAGAGAAGAAGAAGAAGAAGAAGAATAAGAAGCAGCAATAGAAGAAAAAGAAGACAAAGAACTTAAAGAAGTAAAAGAAGGAAAAGAAGAAGAAGAAGAAGAAGACAAAGAATAGGAAGAAGAGGTAGAAGAAGAAGTTGAAACAAAAGATGAAGAAGAAGAAGAATTAAAAGAAGAAGAATGAGAGAAAGGTGAATAGGATAATGAAGAAGAAGTTTTAGCAGAAGAAGAAGAAGAAGAA
>JAIUJO010001608.1:235000-238407 GCA_023846275.1 Vanilla planifolia
GAGAAGACAAAAAGGAAGAAGAAGAAGGCTGAGGACGAAGGCGAAGGAGAAGATGAAGAAGAAGAATAAGGAGGAGGAGGAGGAGGAAAAGAACAAGAAGATGAAGAAGAAAAAGAAGAAAAAAGATGAAGAAGAAGACAAAGAAGAAGAAGAAGTAGATGATGAAAAAGGAAAAGGAGAAGAAGAAGAAGATAGAGAAGAAGAAGAAGAAGAAGAAGAAGAAGAAGAAGAAGATGGAGAAGAAGAAGATGTTGAAGGAAGAAGAAGGAGAATAAGAAAAAGTTAGAGAAGAAGAAGAAGAGAGATAAAAAGTTGAAGAAGAAGAAGAGAAAGAAGAAGATGAAGTAGGAAGATGAAGAGTAAGAAGAAGATGAAGAATTAGATGAGAAAGAAGAAGAAGTAGATGAAGAAAGAGACAAAGAAGAATAAGATGAAAAAGAAAAAGAAAATGAAGAAGATGAAGATGAAGAAAAGAAGAAGAAGAACAAGTAAAAGAAAGAGAAGAAGAAGACGAAAAAAGAAGAAGAAGAAGAAGTAGTAGTAGAAGATAAAGAAGAAATAGAAGAAGTAATACGAGTAGTCGTAGTTGTAATAGAAGAAGAAGAAGACAAAGAAGAGAAAAAGAAGAAGATGGTGAAGAAGAAGAGAAGAAGAAGAAAATGAAGAAGAAGAAGAAAAGAAATAAGAGGAGAAGAAGAAGTAGAAGAAGTTGATGATGAAGAAGAAGAAAACTACGACGAAGAGTCAACGAAGAAGAAGTAGAAGAAGTCGAAGAAGACGAAGAAGACGAAGAAGAAGTTGAAGAAGACGACGAAGAAGACGAAGATGAAGAAGATGAAGAAGAAGAACAAGAACAAAAAGAAGAAGAAGAAGACGTAAGATGAAGAAGGAAAGCAATTAGAAGGAGAAGAAGAAGCAGAAGGAGAAAAATAAGAAGAATAAGAAGAGGAAGAAGAAGAAGAAGAAGAAGAAGAAGGAGAAGACTAAGATGAATAAGAAGAAGAAGAAAGGGAGAAGAAGAAGGAGAATTTGAGAAGAATGAGAAGAAGAAGAAAATGAAGAGAAAGATGAAGAAGAAGAAGAAGGAAGAAGAAGAAGAATGACAAGATGAAGAAGGGAGAAGATGATAAAGAAGAAGAGGAGGAAGAAGGAGGAGTTGAAGAAGAAGAAGTAGAAGAAGAAGAAGGAAGAAGAAGAAGAAGAACAATTAAGAAGAAAAAGAAGATGAAGAAGAAGGCGAAGAAGAAAAGAAGATGATGAAGAAGAAGAGAAGGAGAAGAAGAAGAAGAAGAGAAGAAAAAGAAGAAGAGGATGCAGAAGAAGAAGAAGAGGAGAAGAAGAAGACAAGTGATAACAAGAAGAAGAAGAAGCACAAAAACGAAGAAGAAGAGGAAGTAGAAGAAGAAGCAGAAGAAGTAAAAATATAAAATGAATAACTAGAAGAACTTGATGAAGAAGAAGAAGAAGAAGATGAAGGAGAAGAAGGAGAAGAAGGAGAAGAAGACAGAGAAGATGGAGAAGTTAAAAGGAAGAAGAAGATGAACAAGTAGTAGAAGAAGAAGATGATGATGATAATGAAGAAAAAGATTAAGGAGAAGAAGAAGATGATGAAGATGATGTTGAAGAAGAAGAAGTAAAAGTCAACAAGAAGAAGAAGAAGAGGAAGAGAAAGACAAAGAACAAGTTGAAGACAATGAAGAAGAAGAAGAAGAACAAGAAGAAGTGAGAAGAGAAGAAGAAGAAGAAGAAAGAAGAGAGAGAAGAAGAAGAAGAAGAAGAAGAAGAGGAAGATGAACAAGCAGAAGAAGAAGACGAAGAAGAAGAAGAATAAGAAGAAGAAGAAGGAGAAGGAGATGGAGGAGAAGAAGAAGAACAAGAAGAAGAAGAAATGGAAGAAGAAGAAGAAGATGATGATGATGATGAAGAAAAAGAAGGAGAAGAAGAAGAAGAAGAAGAAGAAGATGAAGAACAAGAAGAAGAAAGAGCAGAAGACGAAGAAGATGAAGAAAAGTGGAAAAAAATGATGATGAAGACGAAGATGAAAAACAATAACAAGAAGAAGAATAATAAAAACAAGAAGTGGAAGAAGAAGAAGAAGAAGAAGCAGAAGATGAAGAAGAGGAGAAGAAGAAGAAGAAAGAATAAGAATTAAAGGAAGAAAAAGTTAAAGAAAAGGAAGAAGGAAAATAATAATAATAATAATATAATGCAAAGAAGGAGAAGATGAGGAAGAAGAACAAGAAAAAGTCGAAGATGATGAAGAATAGTAGAAGAAGAAGGAGAAGGTAAAGGAAGAAGAAGAAGAAGAAAGTGAAGAAGAAGACGAAGAAGGAGAAGAGTAAAAGAAGAAGAAGAAGAAGAAAGTGAAGAATAAGAAGAGGATGATAAAGAAGAAGAAGACAAAGAAGAAGAATAAGAGGAAGAAGAAGGAGAAGAAGAAGAAGAAGAAGAAGAAGAGGAAGAAGAAGAAGGGGAAGAAGATGATGAAGAAAAAAAAGAAGTAGAAGAAAAAGAAGAAGAAGAAGAAGATTATGAAGTTTGAAGAAGAGATAGAGAAGAAGAAGAGAGGAGGAAGAAGTAGAAGAGGAAGACAAAGAAGAAGAAGAAGAGGACGAAGAAGTAGAAGAAGAAGAAGTCAAAGAAGAAGAAGAAGAAGAAAAAAAAGAAAAAGAAGAAGAACACAAAGAAGAAGAAGAAGAAGAAGACGCAAAAGGCGACAAAGATGATAAAGAAGAAGAAGAAGTGGAAGAAGAAGAAGAAGGACAAGAAGACGGTGAAGAAGAAGAAGAAGGAGAAGAAGAAGAAGAAAAAGAAGAAGAAGAAGAAGAAGAAGGAGAAGAAGGAGAAGAAGGAGAAGAAGAAGATGAAGGAAAAGAAGATGAAAAAGGAAAAGAAGAAGAAGAAGGAGAAGATGTAGAAGAAGAAGAAGAAGAAGAAGACAAAGAAGAAGAAGAAGAAGAAATAAGAAAGAAGATGAAGAAGAATAAGAGAAGAAGATGTGGAGGAAGAAGAAGAAGAAGAAGAAGAAGAATAGAAGAAGAAGATGATGATGAAGTGGAAGAACTAGAAGAATACAAAGTAAAAGATGAAGAAGAAGAAGAAGAAGAATAAGAAGTTGACAAAAAAAGAAGAAGAAGAAGAAAACAAAGAAGAAGAGGTAGAAGAAGAAGAAGAAAAAGAAGACGAAGAAGAAGAGAAGAAGAAGGAGGAGGTGAAGAGAGCAAGAAGAAGGGGGAAGAGGAGGAAGAGAAGAAGAAGAAAAAGAAGAAAGAAGAAGAAGAAAGAGAAGAAGAAGAAGGGGAGAAGAAGATAAGAAGAAGAAAATTAAGAAGAGGATAGTATAAGATGAATATGAAGAAGAAGACAATGAAGAAGAAGAAGCAGATGAAGAAGAAGAAGAAGAAGAA
>JAIUJO010000604.1:0-2500 GCA_023846275.1 Vanilla planifolia
TTCTTCTTCTTCTTCTTCTTATCTTCTTCATCTTCTTCTTCTTGTTCTTCTTCTTCTTCCTCTTCTTGTTCTCCTCCTACTCCACCACCTCCTTCACCTTCTTCTTCTTCATCTTTTCTTCTTCTTCTTCTTCTTCTTCATCTTCTTCTACTTCTTCTTCTTCTTCTTCTTCTTCTTCTACTTCTTCTTCTTCTTCTACTTCTTCTTCTTCTACTTCTTCTTCTTCTTCTTCTTCTTCTTCTTCTTCCACTTCTTCTTCTTCTTCTTCTTCTTCTTCTTCATCTTCTTAATGTTCTTCTTCTTCCTCCTCTTCTTGTTCTGCTTCTTCTTTTTTCCTTTCTTCTTCTCCATCTTCCCATTCTTCTTCTTCTTCTTTAACTTTTTCTTCTTCTCCTTCTTCTCCTTCTTCTTCTTCATCTTATTCTCCTCTCCCATCATCTTCTTCTTTTTCTTCTTCTTCTTCTTCTTCTTTTTCTTCTTCTTCTTCTTCTTTCGTCTTCTTCTTCATGATCATCATCTACTTCATCGTCATCATCAACTTTGTCTTCTTCTTTGTTTTCTTCTTCTTCTTCTTCTTCCTTGTCTTCATCATCTTCTTCTTCTTCTTGTTCTTCTTATTCTTCTTCTTCTTAGTCCTTTTCTTCTTCCTCTTCTTCTTCTTCTTCTTCTTCTTCATCTCTTCTTCCTTTTCTTTGCATTCTTGTTCTTCTTCTTCTTCTTCCTCTTCTTCTTCTTCTTCTTATTCTTCTTCTTCATCTTCTTCTTCTTCATCTTCTTCTTCTTCTTCTTTGTCTTCCTTTTTTCTTCTCCAACTTCTTCTTCCTATTCTTTATCTTCTTCTTCTTCTTCCCTCTTCCTTTTCTTGTTCTTCTTCATCTTTTTCTTCTTTCGTCTTCTCCTTCCTTTTCTTCTTCTCCTTTTTCTCCTTCTTCTACCTCTTCTTCTTCTTCTTCGTCGTCTTTGTCTTCTTCTTCTTTCTTTTCTTCTTCTTCTTCTTCATCATAATCTTTTCTTCTTCTTCTTTTTCTCTTCATCTTCTTCTTCTTCTCCTACTTCTCCCTCTTCTTCTTCTCCTACTTCTCACTCTTCATCTCCTTTTTATTCCTCTTCTTCATCTTCTTCTTCTTCTTCTTCTACTTCTACTACTTCTTGATCTTCTTCATCTTCTTCTCCTTCTTCTCCTTCTTTTATTCCTCTTCTTCTTCGTCTTCTTCTTCTTCTTATCCCTCTTCCTTCATCTTCTACTTCTTCTTCTTTTTCTTCTTCTTTTTATTCTTGTTCTTCTTCTTCTCCTCTTGTTGGACTTCTTCTTCTTTGGCTCCCTTCTTCTTCGTCTTCTTCTTCTTCTTCTTCTTCCTCTTCTTCTTCTTCTTCTTCTTCTTCTTCCTCTTCTTCTTCTTCTTCTTCTTCTTCTATTGCTTCTTATTATTCTTCTTTTTTCTTCGTCATCTTCCTCTTCTTCTTCTTCTTCTTGTTTGTCAAATTACTGTTCATTGTTTTATTCTTATTCTTCTACTACTTCTTCTTCTTCTTCTTCTCTTCTTCTTGTTCTTGTTCTTCTTCTTCTTCTTGCTCATGTTCTTCTTTTTCTTCTTCTTCTCTTTCTTCTTCTTCCTCCCCTTCTTCTTCCTCTTCCTTGCCTTTTCTTCTTTTTATTCTTCTTCTTCTTCTTCTTCTTCTTCTTCTACTTCTTTCTTCTTCTTCTTCTCGTTAGTCATGTTCTTCTCGTCTTCTTCTTCTTCTTCTTCTAGTTCTCCTTCATCATCAACTTCTCTTCTTCATCCTCTTACTCATCTTCTTCTTGTTCTTCTTCCTCATCTACTTCTTAATGTTCTTCTTTTTCTTCTTCAAATTTTTATTCTTTTTCTTATTCTTATTCTTATTCCTTATTCTTATTCTTCTTCTTCTTCCTCTTCTTCATCTTCTTGTTCTTTCACTTCTTCTTCTTCTTCTTCTTCTTCTCATTCTTCTTTTTCTTCCTTTTCTTCTTCCTCTCTTCTTCTTTTATTTCTTATTCTTCTTCTTCTTCTTTCGTTCATCATCTTCTTCGTCTTCTACTTCTTCTTCTTCTTCCTCTTCTTCATTCACTTCTTCTTGTTCTTCATCTTTTTCCTCTTCTTCACCTCTTCTTTTTCTTCTTCATCTTCTTCTTCGTCTTATTCTTCTTCTTCTTCTTCTTCTTCTTCTTCTTCTACTATTACTACTTTCTTCTTCCTTCTTCATCATCATCATCATCATCATCTTCTTCTTCGTCTACTTATTCTTTCTCTTCTTTTTGGTTGTTCTTCTACTTTTTTTTCTTCTTTTTCTTCTTCTTCTTCCTCTTCTTCTTCTCGTCTTCTTTGTCTTCCTCGTCTTCGTGTTCTTCTTCATCTTCTTCTTCTTCTTCGCCTTCTTCCTCTTATTCTTCTTCATCTTCTTCTTCTTCTTCTTCTTTTCTTCTTCTATTCTTCTTTGTCCTCTTCTTCTTCTTCTTCATCTTTTTCCTCTTCTTCTTCTT
>JAIUJO010000604.1:5000-7500 GCA_023846275.1 Vanilla planifolia
GTTCTTCCTTTCCTTCCTCTTCTTCTTCTTCTCCTTCCCTTTTCTCCTTCTTCTCTTTCTTTTTCTTCTCCATCTTCTTCTTTTTCTTCTTCTTCTTTTTCTTCCTCTTCTTCTACTTCCTCTTCTAATTCTTCCTCATCTTTGTCTTCTTCTACATTTTCTCCATATTCATCTTGTTCTTCATCTTCCTCTTCTTCTTCTTCTTCATCTTCTTCTTCAACTTCTTGTCTTCTTATTTTTCTACTTTTTTTTGTTCTTCTTCTTCTTCTTCTTCTTCTCTTCTTCTTCTTCTACTCATCATCATCGTCTTCTTCTTCTTCTTCTTCTTCTTCTTAATCTTCTCTCTTTCTTCCTATTCTTCTTCTTCTTCTTCTTCTTCTCTTCTTATTCTTCTCCTTTTTCTTCTTCATCTTTTTCTTCTTCTTCCTCTTCTTCTTTATCATCTTTATCCTCTTCTTCTTCTTCTTCTTGTTCTTCTTTTTCTTTCTTCTTCTTCTTCCTCTTCTTCTTCTTCTTGTCTTCCCATTTCCTTTCTTCTCTTTCTTCTTTATCTTCTTCTTCGTCTTCTTCTTCTTCTTCTTCCTTGTCATCTTCTTCATCTTCTTCTTCCTTGTCAACTTCTTCTTCTTCTTTTTCTTTATCTTCTTCTTTTTCTTGGTCTTCTTCTTCTTCTTCTTCTTCCACCTCTTCTTCTTCTTCCTTTTTTCATGTTCTTCGTTTTCTTCATCTTCTTTGTCTACTTCTTGTTCTTCTTCTTCTTCTTTCTCTACTTCTTCTCCTTCTTTTTCTTCTTCTTCTCTTCTTCTCTTCTTCTTCTTCTTCTTCTTCCTTTTCTTCTTCTTCTTCTTTGTCTTCCTCTTGTTCTCCTTCTTCTTCTTCTTCTTCTTCCTCTTCTTCTTCTACTTCTTCTTTTTCTTCTTCTTCTCTTCTACTTCTTCTTCTTCTACTTCTTCTTCATCTTCTTCTTCTTCTTTTTTCCTTTTCTTATTCTTCTTCTTCTTCACTTTTGTCTTCTTCATCTTCTTTTCTTCCTTTTCTTTGCCCTATTCTTCTTCTTCTTAATCTTCTTCTTCGTCCTCTTCTTTATCTTTGTGTTCTTCATCTTCTTCTTCTTTTTTTCTTCTACTTCGTCTTATTCTTCTTCTTCTCCTTCTTTTTCACCTTCTTCTTCTTCTCCTTCTTTTTCACATTCTTCTTCTTCTTCTTCTTCTTCCTCTTCTTTGCCTTTTCTTCTTCATCATATTCTTCTTCTTCATTTTCTTCTTCATCTGCTTCTTCATCTTCTTCATCTTTATCTTCTTCGACTTCTTCTTCTTTTTCTTCTTCTTCCTGTTTTCTTCTTCTTCTTCTTCTTCATCATCATCTTCCTCTTCGACGACTTTTTCTTCTTCTTCCTTCTATTCTTGTTCTTCATTATCATCATCATCATCATCATCATCTATCTTCTTCTTCTTCTTCTCTTCTTCTTCAATCTACTTCTTCGTCTTCTTCTTCTTCTTCTTTTTCCTTCCTCTACTTCTCTCTTCTTACTTGTTCATCATCTCTTCTTCTTCTTCTTCTTCATATTCATCTTCTATTTTTCTCCTTCTTCTTCTTCCTCCTCCTCCTCCTCCTCTTCTTCTTCTTTCTTCTTCTTCATCTTCTTAATCTTCTTATTCTTCTTCTAATTCTTCTTCTTCATTATCATCATCTTCATCTTCTTGTTCTTCTTGTTCTTCCTGTTCTTCTTCTTCTTCTTCCTCTTCTTCTTCTTCTACTTCTTCTTCTTCTTCTTCTACTTCTTCTTTTTCTTCTTCTTCTTGTTGTTCTTCTTCTTCTACTTCTACTACTTATTTTTCTTCTTTTTCTTGTTCTATTTTTTTTCTTATTCTTCTAATTCTTCTTCTTCTTCTTCTGCTTCTTTTTCTTCTTTTTCTTCCTCTACTTCACAATCTTCTTTTTCTCTTTGTCCATCTTCCTCTTCTTCTTCTTCTTCTCCTTACTTTTATTATTCTTATTCTTCTTTTTCTACTTCATCTTTTTCTTCTTTTTCCTCTCCTTCTTCTTTTTACTCTTCTTCTTCATCTTCTTCGCCATAATAATCCTCTTATTCCTCTTCACCTTCTTCTTCTTCGCCTTCTTGTTTTTCTTCTTCTTTTCCTTTTCCTTTCTTCTTCTTCCTCTTCTTCTTTTTCTTCTTCTTCTTCTTCTACGTCTTCTTCTTCTTTTTTTTCTTCTTCGTCATATTCTTCTTCTCTTCTTCTTTTTCTTCATCTTCTTCTTCTTCTTTTACTTCTTCTTCTTCTTCTTCTTATTCTTCTTCTTCTTCTTCTCCTACTACAACTTCTTCTTCTTCTTCTTCTTCTTTTTATTCTTCTTCATCTTCTTCCTCGTCCTCTTCGACTTATTCTTCTTCGGCTCCCTTCTTCTTCTTCTTCTTCTTCTTCTATTTCTTGTTGTTATTCTTCATTTTCTTCTTTTTCTTCGTGTTCTTCTTCTTCTTCTTTGTCAAGTTCCTATT
>JAIUJO010000604.1:15000-20000 GCA_023846275.1 Vanilla planifolia
AGAAAAAAAAAAGAACAAAAGATGATGAAGAAGAAGAAGATGACGATGAAGAAGAAGAAGAAAAAGAAGAAGAAGAAGAAGTGGAAGAAGAAGACGAAGAAGAACAAGAAGAATAAAAAGAAGAAGAAGAAGAATAGGAAGAAGAAGGCCAAGAAGAAGAAGAAGAAGAAGAAGAAGAGGAAGAAGAAGAAGATGAAGAGGAGGAGGAGAAAAAGAAGAACAAGAAAGTGAAGAAGTAGAAGAAGAAGGAGAAGAAGAAGAAGAATAACAAGAATAAAATCATAATAATAAGAAGGAGATGAAGAAGAAGCAGTAGAACATGACAAATAAGAGGAAAAACAAGATGACAAAGAAGAAGAAGAAGAAGAAGAAGAAGAAGACGAAGAAAAAGAAGAAGAAGAAGAAGATGGAGAAAAAGAAGAAAACAAATAATAGGAAGAAGAAGAGGTCGATGAATAAGAAGAAGAAGAAGAAAATGAAAAAGATTAAGAAGAAGAGAAATAGATGAAGAAGAAGAAGATGAAGAAGTGGAAGAAGAAGAAGAAGAAGTAGAAGAAGAAGAAGATAAAAAGGATGAAGGAGAAGAACTATAAGAAGATGAAGAAGTAAAAGATGAAGAAGAAGAAGAAGAAGAAGCAAAAGAAAAAGAAGATGAAACAGATGGAAAAAAGAACAAGATGAAAAAGAAGTAGTAGAAGAAGACGAAGAAGAGGAAAAAGAGGAAGAAGAAGTAGAAAAAGAACAAGTAGAAGAAAAAAGGAGGCAAAAAAGAAGAAAGCAAAGAAAAAGAATAAATAGAAGAAGAAGAAAAAGAAGGCGAAGAAAAAGTAGAAGAGATGAAGAAGAAGAAGACAAAGACGATGAATAAGAAGAAGAGGTAGAAGAAGAAGAATAAGAATAAAAAGAGAATAAGGATAAGGAAGAGGAGGAAGAAGAAGAAGAAGAAGGAGAACATGAAGAAGAAGTGGAAAAAGAAAAAGATGATGAAGAAGATGAAGATACAGAAGAAGAAGAAGAAGAAGAAGAAGAAGAAGAAGAATATTAATAATAATAATAATTGTAAGGACGAGGAGGAGGAGAAGAACAAAAATAATAAAAAGAAGAAAAAGATGAAGGAGAAGAAGAAGAAGAAAAAGAAGAAGGAAAAGAAGTAGAGGAAGAAGAAGAAGAAGAACGAAAAGAAGATGAAAGAGATGAAGAAAAAGAAGAAGAATAAAAAAAGGAAGAGGAAGATGAGGAAGAAGAAGAAGAAGATGATGAAGTTGAAGCAGAAAATGAAGAAGATAAAGAAGAAGCAGAAGAAGAGGATGACAAAGAAGAAGAAGACAAGGAAGAGGAAGGAGAAGAAGAAGAACAAGAAGAAGACGAAGAAGAAGAAGGAGAAGAAGTTGAAGAAGAAGAAGAAAGGGGAGGAGGAGAAGAAGAAGAAGTAGTAGAAGAAGAAAGAGAAGGAGGAGGAGGAGGTGGAGGAGAAGAACAATAAGAGGAAGAAGAAGAAGAAGTAGAAGAAGAAGAAAAAGTAGTAGAAGAAGGAGAAGAAGAAGATAAGAAGAAAAAGATGAACAAGTTGTAGAAGACGAAGAACAAGAAGATGAAGACGAAGAAGATGAAGGAGAGGAAGAACAATGCAAAGAAGCAAAGAAGATGAAGAAAAGGAAGAAGGCAAAGAGGAAGAAGAAGGAGAAGAAGATGGAGAAGGAGGAGAACAAGAAGAAGAAGAAGAAGAAGAAGAAGAAGGAGAAGAAGAGGAAGAAGAAGAAGAAGAAGAAGTAGAAAAAGAAGAAGAAGAAGAAGAACAAGTAGTGGAAGAAGAAGAAGAAAAAGAAAGAGAAGAAGAAGAAGACAAAGAAGAAGAAGAAGAAAACAAAAATGAAGACGAAGAAGAAGAAGACGACTACGAAGAAACAAAAGATGAAAAACAAGAATAAGATGAATAAGAAGATGATGAAGAAGAAGAAGGTGAAGAATTAGAAGAAGATGATGAAGAAGAAAAAGATGACAATGAAGAAAAGATGAAGAAGAAGAAGAAGGGGAAGGAGAAAAAGAAGAAGAAAAAAATAAAGAAGAAGAAGAAGAAGGAGGAGGAGGAGAAGAAGAAGAAGAAGAAGAAGAAGAAGAAGAAGAAGAAAAATAAGAAGAAGAAGAAGAAGAAGGAGACGAATTAAAAGAAGAAGAAGTAGAAATAGAAGAAAAGTGAGAAGAAGAAGAAGAAGAAGAAGAAGAAAAATAAGTGGAAGAAGAAGAAGTAGAAGAAGAAGAAGAAGAAGAAGAAGAAGAAGAAAAAGAGAAAGAAGAATAGGAAGAAGAAGAAGAAAAGAAGAGGAAGAAGAAGATGAAGAAGAAGAAGAAGAATAAGACGAAGAAGAAGAAGAAGAAGACAAAGAAGAGGAAGAAGTAGAAGAAGAAAAAGATGGAGAAGAAGAAGAAGGAGAAGTTGATGAAGAAGAAGGAGAAGAAGGAGAAAAAGAAGTAGAAGAAGGTGAAGATGAAGAACAAGTATAAAGAGAAGAAAAAGAAGAAGAAGATGAAGAATAAGAAGAGGGGGAAGAAGAAGAGCATGTGGAAGAAGAAAAAGAGGAAGAAGAAGAAGAAGAAGAAGAAGAAGAAAAGAAGAAGAAGAAGGAGAGGTAGAAGAAGAAGAAGAAGAAGAAGATGATGAAGAAGATCAAGAACAAGACGAAGAGAAAGGAGAAAAAGAAGAAGTAGCAGAAGAAGAAGAAGTTGATGATGATGAAGAAGAAGAAAAAATAACAAAAAGAAGAACAACAACAAGAAGAAAAAGATGAAAAAGAAGAAGAGGAAAATTAAGAAGACGAAGAAGAAGAAGTTGTAGAAGAAAATTAATTGGAAGAAGAACGGGAGGAAGAGGAAGAAGAAGCAGAAGAAAAAGAAGACTAAGAAGAAGAAGTAGAAGAAGAAGAAGTAGAAGAAGAAGAAGATGAAGTAGAGGAAGAAGTAGACGAAGAAGGAGAGGAAGATGAAGAAAAAGAAGAAGAAGAAGAACAAGAAGAAGAACAAGAAGAGGAAGAAGAAGAAGGAGAAGAAGAAGAAGAAGAAGAGCGATAAGAAGAAGAAGAAGAACACGAAAAAGATGAAGAAAAAGAAGAAGAAGAAGAAAAAGAAGAATTAGAGTAAGAAGGAGAAGAAGAAGTAGAATAAGAAGAATAGCAAGAAGAAGAAGAACAGGAAATAGACGAAGATGATGATGAAAATAAGAAGAAGAATAAGAGAAGAAGAAGAAGAAGTTGACGAACAACCAGAAGAAGAAGAAGAAGAAGAAGTAGAAGAAGAATAATAATAATAATAATAATAAAAAAAAGAAGAGGAAGAGGATGAAGAGGAGGAAGAAGAAAAAGATGAAGAAGAAGAAGAAGGGGAAGAAGAAGAAGAAGAAGAGGGAGAGGAGCAAGAAGTAGAGATGAAGTAGAAGAAGATGAAGAATAGGAAGAAATAGAAGAAGAAGAAAAAAAAAGAAGAAGTTGACGAGGAAGAAGAAAAAGAAGAAGAAGAAGAAGGAGACGAAGAAATAATCGTAGAAGAAGAAAAAAATGAATAAGAAGAAGAAGAAGAAGAAGAAGAAGTGGAAGAAGAAGAAGAAGAAGAATAAGAAGAAGAAGGAGAACAAGAAGAAGGAGAAGGGAAGAAGGAGAAGAGGAAGAAGAAGAAGAAGAAGAAGAAGCAGAAGAAGCGGAAGTAGAAGAAGAAACAGAAGAAGAAGGAGATAAAGAAGAAGAAGAAGAAGAATAAGGAGAACAAGAAGAGAAGGAAGAAAAGGAAGAAGAAGAAGAAGAAAAAGGAAAAGCAGAAGAAGAAGATGAAGAAGAAGAAGAAGAAGTGGATTAAAAAGAACAAGAAGCACAAGAAGGAGGAGAAGAAGAAGAAGAAGAAGAAGGAGAAGGTTTGGAAGGAAAAGAAGAAGAAGAAGAAGAAGAAGAAGAAGGAGAAGGAGAAGAACAAGAAGATGAAGTCGAAGAAGAAGAAGAAGAAGAAGGGGAAGAAGATGAACTAGAAGAAGAAGAACAAGAATAAGAAGACGAAGAAGAGCAGAAGACGAAGAAGAAGAGGACGATGAAGAAGAAGACAAAATGGAAGAAGATGTAGAAGAAGAAGAAGGCAAAGAAGAGGAAGAAGAAGTAGAGGTAGTAGAAGTAAAGGAAGAAGAAGAAGAAGAAGAAAAAACAAAGAAGATGACGAAGAATTCGAAGAAGAAGAAGATGAACAATAAGTAGAAGAAGAAGAAGAAGAAGGAGAAGACAAAGAAGAGGAGGACGAGAAAGAAGAAGAAGAAGAATGAGAAGACGATGAAGAAGAAAATGAAGAAGAAGAAGAAGAAGTAGAAGAAGAAGAAGAAGATGAAGAAGAAGCAGGAGAAGAAGGTGAAGAAGAAGAAGAAGAAGAAAAAGAAGGAGGAGGATAAGAAGTGGGAGAACAAGAAGAAGAAAAAGAATAAGAAGAAGAAGAAGAAGAAAAAGAAGATAAAGATGGAGAAGAAGAACAAGAAGATAATGAAGAAGAAGAAGAAGAAGAAGAAGAAGAGGGAAAAGATGTAGAAGGGAAGAAGAAGAAGAGGAAGGAGAAAAAGAAGAAGAAAAAGTTGAAGAACTAGAAGAAGAAGAAGAAGGAGAAGAAGAAGAAGAAGATGATTGAAGAAGAAGAAGAAGAAGAAGAAGAAGAAGAAGAAAAATAAAAAGAAGAAGAAGAAGAAGAAGAATAAGAAGACAAATGAGAAGAAGATGAAGAAGTACAAGTAGAAGAAGAGTAAGAAGAAGAAGAAGAAAAAGAAGAAGAAGAAGAGTGAAGAAGAAGAAGAAGAAGAATTAGTGGAATAAGAAGAAGTAAAGGAAGAAGAAGAAGAAAAGGAAGAAGAAAAAAAGAGAAAGAAGAAGAAGAAGAAGGAGAAGAAGAAGAAGAAAAAGAAAAAGAAGAAGAGGAAGAAGACAAAGAAGAAGAAGAAGTAGAAGAAAAAGAAGAGGAAGAAGAAGTATAAGAAAAAGAAGAAG
>JAIUJO010000604.1:25000-27500 GCA_023846275.1 Vanilla planifolia
GAAGAAAAGAAGAAGAGGAAGAAGAAGAAGAAAATGCAGAAGAAAATGAAGGAGAGTAGAAAAAGAAAGAGAAGAAGAAAAAGACGAAGAACAAGTAGAAGAGGAAGAAGAAGAAGAAGAAGAAGAAGATGAAGACAAAGAAGATGAAGATGAAAAGGAGAAAGAAGAAGAAGATGATGAAGAAGAAGGAGAAGATGAAGAAAAAGATGACAAAGAAGAAGAAAAAGAAGAGGGAGAAGAAGAAGAAGAAGAAGAAAAAGAAAATGAAAATTGAGAAGAAGAACATGAAGAAGACGGAGAAGATGTAAAGGGAGAAGAAGAAGACTAAGAAGATGAAGAAGTCGAAGAAGAAGAGGAAGAAGTTGTAGAAGAAGAAGAAGAAGTAGAAGAAGAAGAAGAAGAAGAGCAAGGCAAAGAAGAAGAGGAAGAAGAGGATGAAGAAGTCGAAGAAGTTGATGAAGAATAAGAAGAAGAAGAAGAAGAGGAAGAAGAAGAAGAGCAAGAACAAGAAGAAGAGGAAGAAGAAGAAGATGATGAAGAAGAAGAAGAAAGTGAAGAAGAAGAACAAAAAAAAAGAAGAAGATGAAAAAGAAGTAAAAGAAGAAGAAAAAGAAATAGAAAAAGAAGAAGAAAATGAAGAAGAATGAGGAGAAAAAGATGTAGTTGAAGAAGAAGAAGATGTTGAAGAAGAACAAGAAGAAGAAGGAGAAGAAGAAGAAGAAAAAGAAAATGGAGATAAGAAGAAGAAGAGAAAGAAAAGAGCGAGAACAAAGAAGAAAAAGAAAAGAAAGACAAAGAAGAAGAAGAAGAAGAAGAAGACGAAGAAGAAATAGAAGGAGAAGAATAAGAAGTAGAAGAGGAAGAAGAAGAAAAAGAAGAAGAAGAAGAAGCAATGAAGAAGAAGAAGAGGAAGATGAAGAAGTGGAAGAAGAAGAAGGGGAAGAAGATGCAAAAGATGATGAAGAAGAAGTAAAAATTGTACAAGAGGAAGAAAAGGACGAAACAGAAGAAGAAGAAGAAGAAGAAGAAGAAGAAAAAGAAGAAGAGGAGGAAGAAGGAGAAGAAGAAGAAGGCAAAGAAGTGGATGAAGAAGGAGTGGAAAAAGAAGAAGAAGAGGAGGAACAAGAAGTAGAAGAAGAAGAAAAAGATAAACAACAAGAACGAGAAGACGAAGATGAAGAAGAAGAAGAAGAAGAGGAAGAAGAAGATGATGATGATGAAGAGGAAGAAGAAGAAGAAGAAAAAGAACAAGAAGATGAAGAAGAAGAAGAATTAGAAGATGATGATGAAGAAGAAGAAGAAGAGGAAGAAGAAGATGAAGAAGAAGAAGAAAAAGAAGAAGAAGAAAAAAAGTAAGAACAGCAAAAGAAGAAACAAGAAGAAGAAGAAGAAGACTAAAAAGAAGAAGAAGAAGAAGAAGTAGACGAAGAAAAAGAAGAGGAAGAAGAAGAAGAAGTAGATGAAGAAGAAGAAGAAGAAGAAGCAGAAGAAGAAGATGATGATGATGATAATGAAGAAGAAGAACAAGTAGAAGAAGAAGAATAAGAATTCAAAGAAGAAGAAGAAGAAGAAGAAGAACATGAAGAAAAAAACGAAGAAGAACAAGACGAAGAAGAAGAACAAGGTGTGGGAGGAGTAGAAGAAGAAAAAAAAGAAGAAGAATGAGAAGAAGAGAGATGACAAAGAAGAAAAAGAAGAAAAGGAAGAAAGAGAAGAAGAAGAAGAAGAATAAGAAGAAGGAGAAGAAGAAATAGAAGTTTAAGAAGAAGAATAAGAAGAAGACAAAGAAGATGAACAAAACAAAGAACTAGATAAAGAGGAAGGAGAAGAAGTGGAAGAAGAAGAAAAAGAAGAAGAAGAAGAAGGAGAAAAAGAAGAAGATAAACAAAAAGAAGAAGAAGATGACGTTGAAGAAGAAGACAAAGAAGAAGAAGAAGAATAAGAAGAAGAAGAGTAAGAAGAAGAAGAAAAAGAAGACGACGAAGAAGAAAGAGAAGAACGTGAAGAAGAAAATGTAGTAGTAGTTGCAGTAGAAGAATAGGAAGAAGGAGGAGGAGGAGGAGGAGGAGCAAAAGGAGGAGGAGAACAAGAATAGGTAGAAGAGGAAGAAGAAGATGATGATGAAGTGGAAGAAGAAGAAGGGGAAGAAGGAGAAGAATATAAAGAAGAAGAGAAAAGAAAGAAAGAAAGAAGAAGGTGAAGAAGAAGGAGAAGAAGGAGAAGAGTGGAAGAGGAACAAGAAGAAGAGGAAGGAGAAGAAGAAGAAGAAGAAGAAGAAGAAGAAGAAGAAGATGATTATGAAGAAGAAGAAGAAGAAAAAGAGGAAGAAAAGTAGAAGTAAGAAAAGAAGGAAAATAATAATAATAATAATAATAAGAAGAAGAAGAATGAGAAGACGAAGAGGAAGAAGAAGACAAAAAAGTAGAAGAAGAAGAAGATGATGAAGAAAAAGAAAAAGAAGAAGAAGAAGATGAAGGCAAAGGAGAAGAAGAAGAAGAAG
>JAIUJO010000604.1:30000-37500 GCA_023846275.1 Vanilla planifolia
AAAGAAGAAGAAGAAGAAAAAGAAGAAAAAGAAGAAGAAGAAATAGAAGAGGAAGAACAAGAAGTAGTAGAAGAAGAAGAAGAAGACAAAGAAGAAGACGAAGAAGAAAAGAAGAAGAGGAAGAAGATGAAGAAGAAGAAGAAGAAGAAGACGAAGAAAAAGAAGAAGAAGAAGAACAACAACAAGATGAAGATGAAGAAGAATTAGAAGAAGAAAAAGAAGAAAAAGAAGAACAAGAAGACAAAGAAGAAGCATAAGAAGAAGAAGATGAAGAAGATAAAGAAGAAGAAGAAGAAGAAAATATAGTGAAAGATGTCAAAGTTAAAGAAGAAGAAAAAAAGAGGAGGAAGAAGAAGAAGAAGAAGAAGAAGATTAAAAAGAAAAAGACAAAGAAGAAGAAGTAGAACAAGAAGAAGAGAGAGAAGTAGAAGAAGAAGAAGGGGAAGGAGGAGGAGGAGGAGGAGAAGAAGAAGAAGAAGAAGAAGAAGAAGAAGAAGAACAAGAAAAAAATGAAATAGATGGGGTAAACGAAGACTAAGAAGAAAAGGAAGACGGAGAATAAGGAGAAGGAAAACAGAAATAATTATAAGAACAGGAAGAAAAAAAAGAAGAAAAAGAAGAAGATATAGTAGAAGAAGCAAATAAAGACGAAGAAGAAGAACAAGAAGAAGAAGGCGAAGAGGAAAATGAAAAAGAAGAAGAAGACGAAGAAGAGGAAGACAAACAATTGGAAGAAGAAGAAGACAAAGAAGAAGAAGCAGAAGAAAACAAAGAAGAAGAAGAAGAAGAAGTAGAAGTAGGAGAAGAAGAAGAAGATGAAGTAGAAGAAGAAGAAGAAGAGGAAGAAGTAGAAGAAGAAGAAGAATAAGAAGAAGAAGAAGAAGACTTAGAAGAAGAAGAAGAAGAAGATGAAGAAGAAGAAGAACAAGAAGAAGGAAAAGCAGAAGATGGAGAGGAATAAGAAGAATAAGAAGAAGAAGAAAAAGAAGAAGAAAAAGAAGAGGAAGAAGGAGAAGAAGAAGAAGAAGAAGAGGAAGAAGGAGAAGAGGACCATTAAGAAGAAGAATAAGAAGAAGAAGACGACAAAAATGAAGAAGAAGAAGAAGAAGATGAATGAGAAGAAGAAGAAGAAGAAGAAGAAGATGATGATGAAGAAGAAGAAGAAGAAGAAGAAGATGATGAAGAAGAAGAAGAAGAGGACAATGGAGAAAAGACAAAGAAGAGGAAGAACAATAAGATGATGAAGAAGAAGAATAAGAACATGAAGAAGAAGACGAAGAAGAAGAAGAAGAAGAATAAGGAGTAGAAGAAAAGGAAGAAGAAGAAGAAAAAGAAGAAGAAAAAAAAGAAGAAGATGAAGAAGAAGATGACGAAGAAGAAGAAGAAGAAGAAGTCGTAGTAGAAGAAGAAGAAGAAGAAGAAGAAGAAGAAGAAGAATAAGAAGAAGAGGAAGATGATGATGGAGAATTATAATAATAATAAGAACAAGATGATGATGATGAAGATAATACGAAGAAGATGGCGAAGAAGAAGATGTCGAAGATAGAGAAGAGGTAGAAGAAGAAGTGGAGGAAGAAGAAGAAGAAGAACAGGAAGAAGATGAAGAAGAATTAGAAGAAGAATTACAAGAAGAGAAAGAAGAAAAAGAAGAAGAAGAAGACGAATAAGAAGTAGAAGAAGAAGTAAAAGAAGATGAAGAAGAAGAAGCATAAGAAGAAGAAGATGAAGAAGATAAAGAAGAAGAAGAAGAAGAAAATGAAGTGGAAGAAGTAAAAGTAAAAGAAGAAGAAAAAAAGAGGAGGAAGAAGAAGAAGAAGATGATGATTAAAAAAAAAAGACAAAGAAGAAGAAGAAGAAGAAGAAGTAGAACAAGAAGAAGAAGGAGAAGTAGAAGAAGAAGAAGAAGAAGAAGGAGAATTAGGAGGAGGAGGTGGAGAAGAAGAAGAAGAAGAAGAAGAACAAGAAGAAAATGAAATAGATGGGGTAAAAGAAGACTAAGAAGAAAAGGAAGACGAAGATGAAGGAGAAGGAAAAGAACAAAAAGAAGAAGAACAAGAAGAAGACAAAGAACGAGAAAAGAAAAAAAGGAAGAAGAAGAAGACGAAGAAGAACAAGAACAAGAACAAGAACAAGAAGAAGAGAAGTAGGAGATGTAGAACATGATGAAGAAGAAGATGAAGAAGAAAAAGATGATAAAGACGAAGAAGAATAATAACAACAACAGAAATAATTATAAGAGCAAGAAGAATAAGTAGAAGAAAAACAAGAAGATGAAGTAGAAGAAGAAAAAGAAGATGAAAGAAGAAGAAGAAGAAAGCAAAGAAGAAAAAGTGGAAGAAGAAAAAGAAGATGAAAATGAAAAAGAAGAAGAAGACGAAGAAGAGGAAGACAAACAATTGGAAGAAGAAGAAGACAAAGAAGAAGAAGCAGAAGAAAAAAAAAAGAAGAAGAGGAAGAAGAAGAAGAAGAAGAAGAAGAAGAAGTAGGAGAAGAAGAAGAAGATGGAGAAGAAGAAGACGAAATAGAAGAAGAAGAGGAAGAAGAAGAAGAAGAAGAAGATGAAGAAGAAGAAGAAGAGGATGAAGAAGAAGAAGAAGAAGAGGGAAAAGCAGAAGATGGAGAAGAACAAGAAGAATAAGAAGAAGAAGAAAAAGAAGAAAAAAAGAAGAGGAAGAAGGAGAAGAAGGAGAAGAAGAAGAAGAGGAAGAAGGAGAAGAGGACCATGAAGAAGAAGAAGACGACCAAAATGAAGAAGAGGAAGAAGAAGATGAATGAGAAGAAGGAGAAGAAGAAGAAGAAGATCAAGAAGAAGAACAAAAAGATGACGAAAAAGGAGAACAAGATGAAGAAGAAGAAGAGGACAAAGGAGAAAAGACAAAGAAGAGGAAGAACAATAAGAGGAAGAAGAAGAATAAGAACATGAAGAAGAAGACGAAGAAGACAAAGAAGAAGACAAAGAAGAAGAAGAAGAAGAATAAGGAGAAGAAGAAAAAGTTGAAGAAGAAGAATTAAAAGAAGAAGAAAAAGAAGAAGAAGATGAAGAAGAAGAAGGAGAAGATGATGAAGAAGAAGAAGAAGAAGTCGTAGTAGTAGAAGAACAAGAAGAAGAAGAAGAAGAAGAAGAATAAGAATAAGAATAAGAAGAAGATGATGATGATGATGGAGAATTATAATAATAATAATAAGAAGAAGATGATGATGAAGATAACAAGAAGATGATGGCGAAGAAGAAGATGTCGAAGATAGGGAAGACTTAGAAGAAGAAGAATAAATGGAAGCAGAAAGAAGAAGAAGAAGAAGAAGAAAAAGACAAAAAAGAGGAAGAAGGAGAAGAGGAAGAAGAAGAAGAAGAAGAAGAAGAAGAGGAAGAAAATAAAATAAGAAGAAGAAGAAGAAGAAGAGGAAGAAGAAGAAGATGAAGAAGAAGAGGAAGAAGAAAAAGAAGAAGAAAAAGAAGGAGAAGAAGAAGAAGAAGAAGGCAAAGAAGAAGAAGAAACAGAAGAAAAAGAAGAAGAAGACAAAGAAGGAGAAGTTAAAATTGAAGAAGGAGAAGAAGAAGAAGAAGAAGAAGAAGAAGGAGAAGAGGAAGAAGAAGGAGAAATAGGAGAAAAAGGAGGAGAAATAGATTAAGAAGAAGAAGAAAATGAAGAAGAAGTATATAACAAAAGGAGGGAGAAGAAGAAGCAAAGGAAGAAGATGAGGAAGAAGAAGAATAAGAAGATGAGGAATATTAAGAAGAAAATGAAGAAGCAGAAGAAGAACAAGAAGACGAAGAAGAAAAAGACTAGACGACAAAGAAGAAGAAGAAGAAGAAGAAGAAGAAGAAAAAGAAGAAGAAAAAGAAAAGAAGAATAGAAACAAGTAGATGAAGTAGAAAAAAAGAAAAAGAGGAAGAAGAAAAAAAAGAAGAAGAAGAATAAGAAGAAGAAGATGAAGAAGAAGAACAAAAAAAACGAAGAAGAAAGAAGAAGAAGAAGAAGAAGAAGAACAAGAAGAAGAAGAAGAAGTCGACGAAGATTATGATGATGAAGAAGAAGAAAAATAATAAGGAGAAGAACAAGAAGAAGAAGTAGAACTAGAAGAAGAAGAGTAGAAGAAGTAGAACAAGAAGAAGAAGAAGAAAAAGACGAAGAACACGAAGAAAAAGAAGGCGAAGAAGAGGAAGAGGAATATGAAGAAGATGTAAAAGAAAATGAAGAGGAATAAGAACAAGAGAAAGAAGAAGAAGAAGAAGCAGAAGTAGAAGAACAAGAAGAATAAGAAGATGTTAAGTAGAAGAAGACGAAGAAGAAGAAGTAGAAGAGGAAGAAGAAGAAGAAGAAGAAGAAAAACAAGACGAGGAAAAAGTAGAAGAAGAAAATGAAGAAAATGATGTAGAAGAATAATTAGAAGAAAAAGAAGATGATGATGAAGAAGAAGTAGCAGAAGAATTAAAAGAGGAGGAAGACGAAGGAGAAGAAGAAGAAGAGCAAAAGGAGGAAGAAGAAGATGAAGAATAAGAATAAGACTTAGTAAAAGATGAAGATGATGATGACGAGATGAAGAAGAAGAAGATGAGGAAGAAAAAGAAGAATTAGAGGAGGAAAGAGAAGAAGAAGAAGAAGATTGACAAGAAGAAGAAGAAGAGGACAAAGATGAAGAAGAAGAACAAGAAGAAGAAAAAGTAGAGGAAGAAGAAGAGGAGGAAGAAGAAGAGGAAGAAGAAGAAGAAAAAGGAAAAGAAGAAGGAGAGATGAAGAAGAAGAAGAAAAAGGGGTGGTGAAGGAGTTGAAGAAGAAGAAGAAGATGATGAAGAAGTAAAAGAAGAAGATGAAGAAGAGGAAAAAGAAGGAGAAGAGAAAGAAGGAGACAAAGAACAAGGTAAAGAAAAAGAAGACGAAGAAGATGAAAAAGAAGATGAAGATGAAGAAGTAGAAGAAGAAGAAGGAGAAGAAACATAAGCCAAAGAACAAAAGGAAGAAGAGGAAGAAGAAGAAGTAGAAGAAGAAGAATAATAACAAAAAGAAGAAGAGGAAGAAGATGATAAAGAAGAAGAAGCAGAAGAAGAAGAAGAAGAAGAAGAATTAAAAGAAGGAGAAGAAGGAAAAGAAGAAGAGGAAGAAGAAGAAGAAGAAGATGAAGAAGAAGAAGAGGAAGAAGCATAAGAAGAAGAAGATGAAGAAATAATGAAAAAGAAGATGAAAATCATGTAGAACAAGTAAAAGTCAAAGAAGAAGAAAAAAATGAGGAAGAAGAAGTTGATGACAATGAAGAAGAAGAACAAGATGAAAAAAACAAGACATAGAAGAAGAAGAAGTTGAACAAGAAGAAGATTGAGGAGGAGAAGAAGAAGAGGGAGAAGAAGAAGAAAAAGAAAAGAAGAAGAAGAAGAAGAAAAAGAAGATGAAGAAGAGGAAAAAAAAAGAAGAAATTGAAATAGATAGGGTAAAAGAAGTCCGAGAAGAAAACGAAGATGGTGAAGGACAACCATAAGAAGAAGTAGAAGAAGAAGAAGAAGAATAAGAAGAAGATGACAAAGAAGGAGAAGAAGTAAAAGAAGAAGAAGATGATGAAGAAGAAGAAGAAAAAGTAGAACAAGAAGAAGGAAAACAAGCCAAGATGGAGAAGTAGAAGAAGAAGAAGAAAAAGTAGAACAAGAAGAAGAAAAACAAGACAAGATGGAGAAGTAGAAGAAGAAGAACATGAAGATGAATAATAACGATAATAATAATATTAATAACAGTAGAAATAATTATAAGAAGAAGAAGAATAAGAAGAAGAAAAAGAAGAAGATGAACGAGAAGAAGAAGAACAAGAAGAAGAAGAAGGACAAGAGGAAGAAGAAGAAGAAGCATTTCAAGAAGAAGAGGTGGAGGACGAAGGTGAAGAAGAAGTAGAGGAAGAAGAAGATGACGACTAAGAAGGAGAAGAAGAAGACTAAGAAGAAGAAGCAGAAGAAGAAAAAGAAGAAGTAGAAGAAGGAGAAGAAGAAGAAGAAGAAGAAAAAAGAAGAAGAAGAAGAAGAAGAAAAAGAAGAAGAATGAGAAGAAGGAGAAGAAGAATAAGAAGGAAAAGAAGAATCGGGAGAAGAAGTAAAAAAAAGAGAAGAAGGTAAAAGTAGAAGGAGGAGGAGGAGAAGAAGAAGAAGATGATGAAAAAGAAGAATTATAGGAGGAAAGAGAAGTAGAAGAAGAATGACAAGAAGAAGAAGAAGAAGAGGACAAAGATGAAGAAGAAGAACAAGAGGAGGATGAAGTAGAGCAAGAAGAAGAGGAGGAGGAAGAAGAAGAAGAAGAAGAAGAAGAAGAAGAAGAAGGAGAAGAAGAAGAAGAAGAAGAAGAAGAAGATGATGATGATGATTAAGAAGACGAAGAAGAAGAAGAAGACAGAAGAAGAAGAAGAGTAAAAGGAAGAAGAAGAAGAAGAGGAAGAAGAAGAAGAAGAAGAAGAAGAAGTAGAAGAAGATAAAGAACAAGAAGAAGGCGAAGAAGAAAAGAAGAAGAGGAAGAAAATGATGATGAACAAGAAGAAGAGCAAGAAAAGGAAGTAGAATAAGAAGAAGAAGAAGAAGAAAAAGAAGAAGAAGAAGAAGAATTGGAAGAAGGAGAAGAAGGAAAAGAAGAAGCAGAAGAAGAAGAAGAAGACGAAGAAGTAGAAGAAGAAGAAAAGAAGAAGCATAAGAAGAAGAAGATGAAGAAGATCAAGAAAAAGAAGACGAAAATGAAGTGGAACAAGTAGAAGTGAAAGAAGAAGAAAAAAAGTGGAAGAAGAAGAAGTTGATGACGATGAAGATGAAGAAGAAGAAGAAGATGAAAAAGAAAAAGAAGAAGAACAAGAAAAAGAAGAAGTTGAGCAAGAAGAAGAAGGAGAAGAAGAAGAAGAAGTGGGAGAAGAAGAAGTAGAAGAAGAAGAAGAAGAAGAAGAAGCAGAAAAAGAGGAAAATGAAATAGATAAGGTAAAAGAAGATTGAGAATAAAATGAAGATGGAGAAGAAGGAAATCCATAAGAAGAAGAAGAAGAAGAAGAAGAAGACAAAGAAGGAGAAGAAGAAAAAGTAGAAGAAGACGAAGAAGAAGAAGAGGAAGTAGAAGAAGAAGAAGAAAAACAAGACAAGATGGAGAAGTAAAAGAAGAACAAGGGGAAGATGAATAATAATAAGAATAATAATAACAATAAAAATATTAACAATAAAAATAATTATAAGAAGAAGAAGAATAAGAAGAAGAAAAGAAAGAAGATAAACAAGAAGAAGAAGAAAAAAGAGGAGAAGAAGAAGTAGAAGGAGAAGAAGAAAAAGAAGAAGAAGAAGAAGAAGAAGAAGAAGAAGAAGAAGAAGAAGAAGATGTTGAAGTAGAAGAAGCAAAAGAAGACGAAGAAGACGAAGAAGTAGAAGAAGAAGAAGAAGAAGGTCAAGAAGAACAAGTGGAAGAAGAAGAAGAAGATGAAAATGAAAAAGAAGAAGAAGATGAAGAAGAGGAAGACAAAGAATTGGAAGAAGAAGAAGACAAAGAAGAAGAAGAA
>JAIUJO010000604.1:57500-67500 GCA_023846275.1 Vanilla planifolia
CTTCTTCTACTTCTTAGTCTTCTTCTTCTTTTTCTTTTTCTTCCTCTTCCCCTTCTTCTTCTTCTTCTTAATCTTCCTCTTCTTCTTTTTCTCCTTCTTCTTCTTCTTCTTCTTCTTCTTCTCCTTTTACCTCTTCTTCCCCCTCTTCATCTTCTTCTTCTTCTTCTTCTTCTTCTTCTTCTTCTACTACTACTACTACTTCTTCGTCTTTTACTTCTTCTTCCTCTTCTTCTCCTTTTTTTCTTCTCTCTAATTCTTCTTCTCCTTCTTCTTCTTCTTCTTCTTCCTCTTCCTTTTCATTATCATCTTCTTCTTGTTCTTCTTCTTCTTCTTCTTTTTCTACTTCTCTTTCTTTTACTTCTACTACCACTACTTCTTTTTCTTCTAATTCTTCTTCTTCTTCTTCTACTACTTCAAATTCTTCCTCATCTTCCCGTTCTTCCTCCTCTTCTGCTTCTTCTGCTTCTTCTCCTTCTTCTGTTATTTCTTCTTTTTAACCTTCTTCTTCTTCCTTTTCCACTTCTTCTTCTTCTTATTCTTCTACCTCTTCTTCTCCTTCTTCTTCTTCTTCTTCTTCTTCTTCTTCTTCCTCTTCTTCCTCTTCCTCTTCACCTTATACTTCTTTTTCTTCCTCTTCTTCTTCTTCTTCTTCTTCTTCTTTTTCTACTCCTTCTTCTTCCACTTCTTCCACAAATTCTTCTTCTTATTCTTCTTCTTCCTTGTCTTCTTCTTCTTCTTCTTCTTCTTATTCTTCTCCCTCTTCTTCTTCTTCTATTACTTCTTCATCTTCTTCCTTCTCTTCTTCTTATCCTTGTTCTCGTTCTTCTTCTCCCTCTTCTTCTTCTTCTTTCATCTTCTTCTTCTTCATCCTCCTCTTCTTCTACTTCCTCCTCCTCCTCCTCTCCTACTTCTTTGTGTTCTTCTTATTCTTTTTCTTCTTCTTCTTATTATTTTTATTCCTCTTCCTCTTCTTCTTCTTCTTCTTCTCCTTCTTCTACTTCTTCTTCTTCTTCTTTTTCTTCTTCTTCTCGTTCTTCTTCTTCTTCTTGTTCATCCTCTTCTTCTTCTTCTTCTACCTCTTCTACTTCTTCTTCTTCGTTGTCTTCTTCTTCTTCTTTTTCTTCTTCTTCTTCTTCTTCTTCTTCTTCTTCTCCTTCTTCTTCTTCTTCTTCTTCTCCTTCTTCTCCTTCTTCTCCTTCTTCTTCTTCTTCATCATCTTCTTCTTCTTCTTCTTCCTCTTCCTCTTCTTCTTCTTCATCTTCTTCTTCTTTCAATTCATCTTTATCTTGTTCTACTTCTTTTTCTTCTTCTTCTTTAGTTCTTCTTCTTCTTTAGTTCTTCTTCTTCTTGTTTTTCTTCTTTTTCTTTTTGTTCTTCTTGTCCTTCTTCTTCTTCTTCTTATTCTTCATCTACTTCTTCTTCTTCTCCTTCTTGTTTTAATTCTTCCTTCCACCTCTCCTTCTTCTTCATTTTGTTGCTGTTGTTCTTCTTCTTCTCCATCTTTTTCTTCTTCTTCTTATTCTTCTTTGACTTCACTTTTCTTCTTCTTCTTCTTCTTCCTTCTTCTTGTTGTTGTTCTTCTTTTTCTTCATCATCTTCTTTTCTTCTTCTTCTACTTCTTCTTCTTCATCTTCTTCTTCTTCTTCTTCTTCTCCCTCTTCTACTAATTCTTCTTCTGCTTCTTCTTCTTCTTCTCCTTCTTCCTCTTCTTCATCATCTTCTTCATCTTATTCTTCTGCTTCTTTGTCTTCATCATCTTCTTTTTCTTCGTCATCATGGTCTTCTTCTTCTTCTTCTTCTTCTTCTTCTTCTTCTACTTCTTAGTCTTCATGATCATCATCTTCTTCTTCTTCTTCTTCTCTTCTTCTTCTTCTTCTTAGCAATATTCTTCCTCTTCTTCTTCTCCGTCTTCTTCTTCTTCTTCTTCTTCATCCTCTTCTTCTTCTTTGTCTTCTTTTTCCTCTTCTTCTTTTTCTTTTTATTCTTCTCTTCTTCTTCTTCTTAGTCTTCTTCTTCCACTTTTTCTTCTTCTTCTTCTTTTTCATTCTCTTGTTCTTCTTTGTCTTCTTCTTCATCTACTTCATCCTCTTTTTCTTCTTTTTCTTCTTCTTCTTCATCTTCTTTTTTTTCTTCTTCTTCTTCTTCTCCTTCATCTTCTTCTTCTTCTTATTCTTCCTCTTCTTCTTCTTCTTCTTCATTGTCTTCTTCTTCTTCGTCTTCTTCTTCTTTTACTTTTCTTCTTCTTCATCTTCTACTTCTTCTTCTTCTTCTCCCCCTAAATCTACATCTTTGTCTTCCTGTTTTTTTTTCTTCTGTTCATCTTCCTCCTCTTCCCCTTATTCTTATTTGTCTAATCCTTCTTGTACTTCTTCTTCTTTCTTCTTCTTCTTCTTCTTCCTCTTCTTCTTCTTTTACTTCTTCTTCTTTTTCTTCTTCTCCTTCTTCTTCTTCTTCTTCTCTTTGTTATTCTTCCTCTTCTACTTCTTCTTCTACTACTACTTCTTCTTCTTCTTCTTATTCTTCTCCTTCTTGTTCTTCTTTGTCTTCTTCTTCTTCTTCTTCTTCTTACTCTTCACCTTCTTCTTCGTCCTCTTCTTCATCGTCTTCTTCTTCTTCTGCTTCTTTGTGTTCTTCTTCAAATTCATCTTCTTCTACTTCTTCTTCTTCTTCTTCATCATCTTCTTCTTCTTCTTCTTATTCTTCATCTTCTCCTTTTTCTTCTCCTTCTACTTCTTCTTCTTCTTCTTTTTCTTCTACTTCTTCTTCCTTAGCTTCCAATTCTTCCTCTTCCTTTTCTACATCTTCTTCTTCTTCCCTTTCTTCTTCTTCACCTTCTTCTTCTTCCTCTTCCTCTGCTTCATCTTCTTATTCTTCCACCTCTTCTTTTCCTTCTTCTTCTTCTTGTTCTTCTTCTTCTTCTTCATCCTCTTTTTCTTCCTCTACATCTTCTTTCTCTTCAACTTCTACTTTGTTTTCTTCCTCTTCTTCTTCTCCTTCTTCTCCTTCTTCTTCTTCATCTTCTTCTTCTTCAAATTCCTCTTCTTATTGTTGCTCTTCTTTCTATAATTCTTTTACTTCCTCATCTTCTTCAAGTTCTTCTTCTTCTTCTTCTTCTTCTACGTCTTATTATTCTCCGTCTTCTTTTTCTTCTTCTTCTAGTTCTTCTTCCTCCTCTTCTTCTCCTTGCTCTTCTTCTTGTTCTCCCTCTTCTTCTTCTTCTTCTTCATCCTCCTCCTCTTCTTCTTCCTTTTGCACTTATTCATCATCTTCTTCTTATTCTTTTTCTTCTTCTTTCTCTTCTTCTTCTTCTTCCTCCTCCTCTCCCACTTCTTTGTGTTCTTCTTCTTCTTTTTCTTCGTCTTCTTCTTCTTATTCTTCTTCTTCTTCTTCTTCTTCTTCCTCTTCTTCTTCTTCTACTTCTTCTTCTTCCTCTTCTTCTTCTTCTTCTTCTTCTTTTTCTCCTCCTCCTCCTTCCCCTTCTTCTTCATCACCTTCTTAATTTTCTTCTTGTTCTTCTTTTTCTTCTTCTTCTCCTTCTTTTTCTTCTTCTCCTTCTTCTTCTTCTTCTTCTGCCTCTTCTTCTTCTATCTCTTTTTCTTCTTCTTCTTCTGGTCCTTCTCCTTCTTCTCCTTCTTCTTCTTCTTCTTCTTCTTCTTCTTCTACTTCTTATTCTCCTTCTTCTTCTTCTTCCTCGTCCTCCTACTTTTGTTTTTAATCTTCTTCTTCTTCTCTTCCTCCTTGTCTTCTTCTTCTTCTTCTTCTTCTTCTTCTCCTCCTTCTTCTCCTTCTTCTCCTTCATCTTCTTCTTCATCTTCTTCTTTTTCATCTTACTATACCTCCTTTTTTCCATTACTTCTTGCACCTGTTCTTCCTCTTCTTCTTCTTCTTCTTCTTCTTCTTCTTCTTCTTCTCCTTTTCCTTCTTCTTCTTCTTCTTCTACTTCTTCTTCTTCTTCTTCTTCTTCTTCTTCCTCTTCTCCTTCTTCTTCTACTTCTTCTTCTTCTTCTTCATCTTCTTCTTCCTCTTCTTCTTCTTATTTTTCATCTTCTTCTTCAAATTCTTCTTCTTCTTCTTGTCATTCTTCTGCTTATTCTTCTTGTTCTAGTTCTTCTTCTTTTTGTTTTCTTCTTTCTCTTTTTCTTCTTCATCTTTATCTTCTTCTTCTTCTTCTTCTTATTCCTCATCTTCTCCTTCTTCTTCTTCTTCTACTTCTTCTCATTCTTTTTTTCGTCTTCTTCTTTCACCTCTCCTTTTTCCTCTTTTTGTTGTTGTTATTTTTGTTCTCCTTCATCATCTTCTTCTTCTTTTTCCTATTCCTCTTCTTCTTCATCTCCTACTTCTTCTCCTTCTCCTTCCTTTTCTTCGTCTTCTTCCTCTTCTTCTTCTTTTTCTTCTTCTTCTTCTTCTTTTTCTTCTACTTCGTCCTCTTCTTCTTCTTCTTCTTCGCCTTTATGTTCTTCTTCATCTCTTTCTACATTTTCTTCTTCTTACTTTTCTTCTTCTTCAACTTCTTCTTCATCTTCTTCTTCTTCTTTTACTACTTCTTCTTCTTCTTCTTCTCCTTCTCCTTCTTTTTCTCCTTTTTCTTCTTCTTATTGTTCTTCTCCTTCTTCTTTATCCTCTTCTTCTTCTTCTTCTTCTTCTACTTGTACTTCTTCTTCTTCCCCTTTTTCTTCTTCTTCTTCTTCCTCTTCTTCTTCTTCTTCTTCTTCTTCTTTTACTGCTTCTCCTTATTCTTTTTCTTCTTCTTCATCATCATCATCTTCTACTTCTTTTTTCTTCTTCTTCTTCTTCCACATCTTCTTCTTCTTCTACTTCTTCTTCTTCATCTTCTTATTCTACTTCTTTTTCCACTTCTTCTTCCTCTTCTTCTTCCTCTTCTTCTTCTTCTTCTTCATCACCTTCTTCTTCTTAATCTACTTCTTCTTCTTCTTCTTCTTCCTTCGCTTCTTTCTCTTCTTTCTTTTCTTCTCCTTCTTCTTTTTCGTTTTCTTTTCCTTCTTCATCATAATCATCTTCTTCTTCTTCTTCTTCATCTTCTTCTTCTTCATTTTCTTCCTTTTCTTCTTATTCTTGTCCTTCTCCTCCTCCTTCTTCTTCTTCTTCTTCTTTTTCTTCTTCTTCTTAATCTTTTTCTCCTCCTTATTCTACTTCTTCTCCTTTTTCTTCCACCTCTCCTTCTTCATTGTATTGTTGTTGTTGTTCTTCTTCTTCTTCTTCTTCTCCTTCTTCTTCTTCTTCTTCTTCTTCTTTGTCTTCTTCTTCTTATTCTTCTTCTTCTTCTTATTATTATTATTATTATTATTCCACTTTCTCTTTTTCTTGTTCTTCTTCATCTCCCTCTTCTTCTTCTTCTTCTTCTTCTTCTTTTTCTACTTCTTCTTCTCCTCCTTCTTCTTCTACTTCTTCCGGTTCTTCTTCTTCCTTTTCTTCTTCTTCTTCTTAATTTTCTTCTTCTGCTTCTTCTTCTTCAACTTCTTTTTCCTCCTCCTCCTCCTTTACTTTTTCACCATCTTCTTCTTCTTCTTCTCTTCCTCGTCGTCTTCTTCTTCTTCTTCTTCTTCTTCTCCTCCTCCTTCTCCTCCTTCTCATTCTCCTTCTTCTTCTTCTTCTTTTTCTTCTTCTTCATCTTCCACTACTTCTTCTTGTTCCACTTCTTCTTCTTCTTCTTCTTCTTCTCCTTCTCTTTCTGCTTGTCCTTCTTTCACTTCTTCTACTTCTTCTTCTTCTTCTTCTTCTTCCTCTTCTTCTTCTTCGTCTTCTTCTTCTTCTTCTTCTTCTTCTTCTTCTTCCTCCTCCACTTCCTCCTCTTCACCTTCTTCTTCTTCTTCTTCTTCTTCTTCCTTTGCTTTTTTCTCTTCTTCATTTTCTTCTTCTACTTCTTTCTCTTCATCATCATCATCATCATCATCTTCTTCTTCTTCTTCTTCTTCTTCTTCATCTTTTTCTTCTTCTACTTCTTCTTCTTCCTCGTCTTCTTCTTATTGCTCTTCTTCATCTTCTCCCTCTTTTTCTTCTTCTTCTTTGTCCTCCTCCTCCTCTTCTTCTTTGTGTACTTCTTCTTCTTCTTCCTCCTCTGGTTCTCCTACTTGTTTGTGTTCTTCTAATTCTTTTTCTTCTACTTTTTCTTCTTATTCTTATTCTTCTTCTTCTTCTTAACCTTCTTCTTCTTCTTCTTGTTCTTGATCTTCCTCTTCTTCTTCTTCTTCTTCTTCTTTTTCTTCTTCTTCTTTTTCAGCTTCTTCTTCTTCTGCCTCTTCTTCTTCTTCTTCTTCTTTTCAACATCTTCTCCTTATTCTCCTTCATCTCCTTCTTCTCCTTCTTCTTCTTCATCTTCTTCTTCTTCTTATTTTCTTCTTCCTCATCTTCCTCTTCTCTTTCTTCTTCTTCTTCTTCTTCTTCCTCTTCTTCTTCTTCTTCTTCTTCTTCCAATTCTTCTTCATCTTCTTCTCCTTCTCCTTCTTCTTCTTCTTCTTCTAGTTCTTCTTCTAGTTGTTTTTCATCTTTTTCTTTTTCTTCTTCATCTTCTTCATCTTCTTGTTATTCCTCATCTTCTCCTTCTTTTTCTTGTGCTTCTTCTCCTTATTGTTTTTCTTCTTTTTCTTTCACCTCTCCTTCTTCTTTGTATTGTTGTTTTTGTTCTTCTTCTTCTTCTCCTTCTTCTTCTTCTTCTTCTTCCTTTACTTCTTCTTCTTCTTCTTACTCCTATTCCTCTCCTTCTTTTTCTTCTTCTTCTTCTTCTTCTACTTCTTCTTCTTCTTCTTCTTATTGTTCTTTTTCTTCTTCTTCTTCTTATTGTTCTTCTTCTTCTTCTTCCTCTTCCTTTTCTTCTTCCTTAACCTCTTGTTCTTCTTCTTCTTCTTCTTGTTCCTCTTCCTTTTCTTCTTCCTCAACCTCTTTTTCTTCTTCTTCTTCTTCTTCTTCTTCTTCTTAATTTTTTTCTTCTTCTCCTACTTCTTCTTCTCCTTCTTCTTCTTCTTCCTCGTCCTCCTACTTTTCTTTTTCAACTTCTTCTTCTTCTTCATCTCTTCCCCCTTTATCTTCTTCTTCTTCTTCTTCTTCTTCTTCTCCTACTTCTCCTTCTTCTTCTTCTTCTTCATTATCTTACTCTACCATCTATTTTTCCACTTGTTCTTCCTCTAGTTCTTCTTGTTCTTCTTCTTTTTCTTCTTCTCCTTCTCCTTCTTCTTCTTCTACTACAACTACTTCTTCTCCTTCTTCTTCTTTTTCATTATCTTATTCCTCTTCTCCATCTCCTTCTACTTCTACCTCTTCTTCTGCTTCTTTTTCATCTTCTTTTTCTGATTCTTCTTCTTCTTCTTGTAATTCTTCTTATTCTTCTCCTTGTTCTAGTTCTTTTTCTTATTGTTTTCTTCTTTCTCTTTTTCTTCTTCATCTTCATCATCATCATCTTCTTCTTCTTCTTATTCCTCATCTTCTCCTTCTTCTACTTCTTCTTCTTCTTCTCATTCTTTTTTTTCGTCTTCTTCTTCCAGCTCTACTTTTTCCTCGTTTTGTTGTTGTTGTTGTTGTTTTTGTTGTTCTTCTTCTTCTTCCTATTCCCCTTCTTCTTCCTCATCTTCATCTTCTTCTTCATCTTCTACTTCTTTTACTTCTTCTACTTCTTCTCCTTCTTTTTCTTTGTCTTCTTCCTCTTTTTCTTCTTGTTGTTGTTCTTCTTCTTCTTCTCCTTCTTCTTCTTCTTCTTCTTCTTCTTTTTATTCTACTTCGTCTTCGTGATCTTCTTCTTCTTCTTCGCCTTCTCCTTCTTCTTCATCTTCTTCTAATTTTTCTTCTTCCAACTTTTCTTCTTCTTCTACTTCTTCATCTTCTTCTACTTTTTCTTCTTCTTATTTTTCTTCTTCTTCTACATCTTCTTCATCTTCTTCTTCTTCTTCTTCTACTTCTCCTTCTCCTTCTTATTTTTCTTCTTCTTATTCTTCTTGTCCTTCTTCTTTATTTTCTTCTTCTTCTTCTTCTACTACTTCTTCTTCTTCCACTTGTTCTTCTTCTTCTTCTTCCCCTTCTTCTTCTTCTTCTTTATCTTCTTCTCCTTCTTCTTTTTCTTCTTCTTCATCATAATCATCTTCTTCTTCTACCTCCTTCACATCTTCTTCTTCTTCGTCTTCATCTTCCTCTACCTCTTCTTTTTTTTACTTGTTCTTCCTCTTCTTCTTTTCCTTCTTCATCTTCTTCTTCTTCTTTGCCTTCTCCTTCTTCTTCTTCTTCTTCTTCTTCTTTTACTTCTTCTTCTTCTACTTCTTCTTCTTCTTCTTCTTCTTCTTCCCCCTCCTCCTCCTCTTCACCTTCTTCTTCTTCTTCTTCATCCTCCTCCTCTTCTACTTCTTTGTGTACCTCTTCTTCTTCTTCTTCCTTCTCCTCTTCTCCTTGTTTGTGTTCTTCTAATTCTTTTTGTTCTTCTTTTTCTTCTTATTCTTCTTCTTGTTGTTGTGGTTTTTCTACTTCTTCTTCTTCTTCTTCTTCTTCACCTTCTTCTTCTTCTTCTTCTTCTTCTTATTCTTCATCTTCTTCTTCTTCTGCCTCTTCTTCTTCTTCTTCTTCTTCTTCTTCTACATCTTCTCCATGTTCTCCTTCATCTCCTTCTTCTCCTTCTTCTTCTTCTTCTTCTTCTTTTCTTCTTCCTCATCTTCCTCTTCTCCTTCTTCTTCTTCTTCTTCTTCTTCTTCTTCTTCTTCCTCTTCTTCTTCTTCTTCTTATTCTTCTTCCAATTATTATTCTTCTTCTTCTCATTCTCCTTCTTCTTCTTCTTCTATTTCTTCTTCTTGTTGTTTTTCATCTTTTTCTTTTTCTTTTTCTTCTTCAACTTCTTCTTCTTCTTCTTATTCCTCATCTTCTCCCTCTTCTTCTTGTGTTTCTTCTTCTTATTGTTTTTCTTCTTCTCCTTTCACCTCTCCTTCTTCTTCATATTATTGTTGTTCTCCTTCTTGTTCTTCTTCTTCTTCTTCTTCTTTCTTTACTTCTTCTTCTTCTTTTTACTCCTATTCCTCTTCTTCTTTTTCTTCCTCTTCTTCTTCTTCTTCATCGTCTTCTTTTTCTTCTTCTTCTTCCCATAATTCTTCTTCTTTGTCTTCCCCCTCTTCTTCTTCTTCTTCTTCCCCTTCTTCTTCCTCTTCTTCTTCTTCTACTACTTTATGTTCATCTTCTTCTTCTTCTTCATCGCCTTCCCCTTCTTCTTCCTCTTCTTCTACTTCTTCTTCCTAGTCATCTTCTTCTTCTTTATCAACTTCTTGTTCTTCTTTTTCTTCAACTTCTTCTTCTTCTTCTTCTACCTCTTCTTCTTCTTCTTCTTCTTCTTCTTATACTTCTTCTTCTTCCTCATCTTATTCTTCTTCTTCTTCTTCTTCTTCTCCCTCTGCTTCTTCTTCTTCTTCTTCATCTACTTCTTCTTGTTCCTCGTCTTCTTCTTCTAGTTGTTGTTTCTCTCCTTTTCCCTCTTCTTCATCTTCTTGATCTTCTTCATCTTCTTTTTCATCTTCTTCTTCATTCTCCTCCTCTTCTTCTTCCTTATGTGTTTCTTCTTCTTTTTGTTCTTCTTCTTCCTCCTCTCCTAATTCTTTTTGTTCTTCGTCTTTTATTGTTATTTCTCTTCTTCTTCTTCCTCCTCTTCCTCTTCTTTTTCTTCTTCATCTTCTCCTCCTCATTTTCCTTCTTCTACTTCACCTTCTTCTTCTTCTTCTTCTTCTTCTTCTTCTTGAACTTCTTTTTCTTATTCTTCTTCTTCTTCTTCTTCTTCTTCTTCTTATCCTTCTTCGGCTTCTTCTACTGCCTCTTCTTCTTCTTCTTTTTCTTCTTCTTCTTCTTCTTCTTCTTCTTCTTCTTCTTCTTCTTCTTCTTTTGTTCTTCTTCTTCTTCTTCTTCTTCTTCTCCTTATTCCCCTTCTCCTTCTTCTTCTTCTTCTTCCTCTTCTTCTTCATCTTCATCCTCTTCCTCTTCTCCTTCTTCTTCTACGTCTTCTTCTTCTTCTTCATGTTTTTCTTCT
>JAIUJO010000604.1:87500-92500 GCA_023846275.1 Vanilla planifolia
CATCTTCTTCTTCGTCTTCCTCCACTTTTTCTTCTTCTTCCTCTTCTGCTTCTTCTCCTTCTTCTTATTCTCCTTCGTCTTCTTCTTCTTCTTCTTCTTCTTCTTCTTATCCTTCATTTTCTTCTTCTTCATCATCTTCTTCCTCATCTACTACTTCTTCTTCTCCTTCTCCTTCTACTTTTTCTTTTTCTTCTTCCACCTCTCCTCGTTCTTCTACTTCTTCTTCTTCTTCACTGTCTTCTTCATCTTTTTCTTCTTCTTCTTCTCCTTCTACATTTTTTCGTCTTCTTTGACTTTTTCTTCTTCTTCTTCTTATTCACACATTCGTTTTCCCAACCTTTCCTTCTTCGTGCTCTTCTTATACTTCTTCTTCTTTCCTACCCTACCTTCTTCTTCGTGCTCTTCTTGTTCTTCTTCTTCTTCTTCTTGTTTTCCAATTTCTTCTTCTTCTTCTTCTATTTCTTCTTCTTCACCATCATCATCATCTTCTTCTTCTTCTTCTTCTCCTACTTCCTCATCTTCTTCTTGTTCTTCTTCTCCTTCTACATTTCCTTCTTCTTCTCCTTCTTCCTCCTTCTCCATGCCTTCTTCATGATCTTCTTCTTCTTATTCTTCTTTTTTTCCTTGTTTTCTACTTCTTCCTCTTCTTCTTCTTCTTCTACCTCCACTACTTTTTCTTCGTCTTCTTCTTCTTCTTCTTCTTCTTCTTCTTCTTCTTCTTCTTAATATTCGACTTCTTCTTTTTCTTCATCTTATTCTTCATCTTCTTCGTCTTCTACTTCATCTTCTTCTTTTTCTTCTTCATCTTCTTCATTTTCTTCTTCTTCAACTTCTTCCTTCTTCTTTCTTCTTCTTCCTCCTCTACTTTCTCTTCTTCTTCTTCTTCTTCTTCTTATTTTTCTGCGCCTTCTTCGTCTTCTTCTTCATGATCTTCTTCCTCTTTCTCTTCTTGTTCTTCTTCTTCTTCTTCTCAATCTTCTTCCTCTTCTTCTTCTTCTTCTTCTTCTTCATCTTCTTCTTCTTCTTCTCCCCTTCTTCTCCTTCCTCTTCTTCTTCTTCTTCTTCTTCTTCTTCTAGTTTTTCCTCTACCCCTACTTTACTTCTTCTTCTTCTTCCTCTTCATATTTTTCTTCTTTTTCTTCTTCTTCTTCTTTTTCTTCTTCTTCTTCTTCTTTTCCTTCTTCTTCTTCTTCTTCTTCTTCTTCTTCTTCATCTTCTCCAAATCCTTCTTGTTCTTCTTCTTCCTCTTCTTCATCTTCTTCTTCTACTTTTTCTTCTTCCTCGTCTTCTTCTTCTTCTTCTTGTTCTTATTTTTCTCCCTCTTCTTCTTCGTCTACTTCGTCTTCTTCCTTGACTTGTTCTTCTCCCTCTTCTTCATGTTCTTCTTCTTCTTCTTCCTTGACTTCTTCTTATCCTTCGTCTTCTTCTACCTCTTCCTTTTCATCTTTTTCTTCTTTTTCTTCTCTTCTTCTTCTGCTTCTCCTTCTTCTTCTTCTTCTTCTTCATCTTCTTCTTCTTCTCTAAATGCTTCTTGTTCTTCTTCTTCCTCTTCTTCATTTTCTTCTTATACTTTTTATTCTTGCTCGTCTTCTTCTTCTTCTTATTATTATTATTATTATTATCCCTCTTCTTCTTCTTCTTTTTCTTCTTCTTCCTTGACTTCTTCTTCACCTTCTTCTTCTTCTTCCTCCTCCTCTACTTCTTGTTTGTGTTCCTCTTCGTCTTCTTCTTAATCATGTTCTTCTTCTTCTTCTTCTTCTTCTACCCCTTCTTCATCTTCTTTCTTTTCTTCTACTTCTTCTTCTTGTTCTTCTTCATCTTCTTGTACTTCCTCTTCTTCTTCTTCTCCTTCTTCTCCTTCTTCTCCTTCTTCCTCTTCTTCCACTTCTTTTTCTTCTTCTTCTTCTTTATCTTCTTCATCTTCTTCTTCTACTACTTCATCGTGTTCTTCTTCTTTTCCTCCTCTTCTTCTTCTTCTTCAAACACTTCTTCCTCTTCTTCTTCTTCTTCTACTTCTTTCTCATCTTCTTCTTCTACGTCATCATCATCTTCTTCTTCTTCGTCTTCTTCTTCAACTACTTCTTCTTCTTCTTCTTCTTCTTCTTCTTCTTCTACTTCTTAGCCTTCTTTTTCTTCCTCCACCTCCTCTTCTTTTTTGTCTTCTCCATCTTCTTCTTCATTAACTTCATCTTCTTCCTCTCCTTCTACTTCTTCTTCTTCTGCTTCTTCTTCTTCTTCTAATTCTTCATCTTCTTCTTCTCCTCCTTCTTTTACTTCTTCTACTTCTTCTTCCTCTTCTTCCTCTTCTTCTGCTTCTTCTTCTTCTTCTTCTTTCTCTTCTTTTTCTTCTTCTTCTTCTTCTTCTTCTTCTTCTTTAACTTCATCTTCTTCGTCTTCTTCTTCATCATCTTCTTCTACTTATTCTTCTTCTTCTTCTTCTTCCTCTACTTCTATATCTTCTTCTTCTTCTCCTTCTTTATCATTATCAGCATCATTTTCTTCTTCTTCTTCTACTTCTTCCTCCTCTTCTCCTTCTTCTTCGTCTTCTTCTTCTTCCTCATCTTCTTCTTCTACTTCTTTTTTCCTCTTCTTCTTCATCTTCTACTTCTTGATCTTCTTCTTCTTCTTCTTTCTCTTCTTCTCCTTCGTCTTCTCTTCCTTCTTCTTTCTCTTCTTCTTATTGTTCTTCTTCTTCTTCTATTTCATCTATTTCTTCTCCTTCTTCTTCTTTTTCTTCTTCTTCTTCTTCTTCTTCATCCTCATCTTCCTGTTCTTCCTCTTTCTCTTCTTCTTCTTCTTCTTCTTAGTTTTCTTCTTTTCCTTCTTCTTCATCTTTTTCTTCTTCTGCTTCCTCTACATCTTCTTCTGAATCTTCTTCTTCTTCTTCTTCTTCTTCTTCCTCTTCTTCTAAATCTCCTTCTTCTTCTTCTTCTCCCACTTCTCCTCCGTCCTCTTCTTCTTCTTCTTCTTCTACCCCTAGTTCTACTAATTCTTCTTCTTCTTCTTCTTCTTCTTCTTCTTCTTCCTCTTCTACCTCTTCCTCATAAACTTTTTCTTCTTTTTTCTTCTTCTTCTTCTTCTCCTACTTCTTCTTCTTGTTCTTCTCCTTTTTCTTCTTCTTCTTTCTCTTCTTCATCTTCTTTTTCTACCTCTTCTTCTTCCTTGTCTTCTTCTTCTACTTTTTCTTCTTAATCTTCTCCCCCTTCTTCTTCTTCTTCTTCTTCCTTAACTTCTTTGCCTTCTTCCACTTGTTCTTCTTCTCCCTGTTCTACTACTTCTTCTTCTTCTTCTTCATCTTCTTCTTCTTGCTCTTGTTCTTGTTCTTCTTCTTCTTCTTCTTTTTCTTCTTCTTTTTCTTCTTCTCCCTCTTCTCCTTCTTTTTCGTCTTTTTCTTGTTCATCTTCTCCTTCTACATCTCCTTCTTCTTCTCCTTCTTCTTCCTCCTTCTTCTCCATGCCTTCTTCTTCATGTTCTTCCTCTTATTCTTCTTTTTTTTATTGTTTTCTACTTCTTCCTCTTCTTCTTCTTTTTCTTCTACCTCTACTACTTCTTCGTCTTCTTCTTCTTCTTCTTCTTCGTCTTAATATTCTACTTCTTCTTCTTCATCATCTTATTCTTCATCTTCTTCGCCTTCTACTTCATCTTCTTCTATTTCTTCTTCGTCTTCATCATTTTCTTCTTCTTCTTCAACTTCTTTCTCTTCTTCTTCTTCTTCTTCTTCTTGTTCTCCTTCTTTTACTTCTTCTTCTTCCTCCTCGTCTTCTTCTTCTTCTTCTTCTAATTTCTCCTCTTCTTCTTATTATTTTTCTTCGCCTTCTTCTTCATGATCTTCTTCCTCTTTCTCTTCTTCTTCTTCATCTTCTTCAACTTCTTCTTTTTGTTCTATTTTTTCTTCTTCTGCTTCCTCTGCTTCTTCTTCACAGTCCTCTTCTTCTTCTTCTTCTTCTTCACCTACTTCTTCCTCTAATTCTCCTTCTTCTTCTTCTCCCCTTCTTCTCCTTCCTCTTCTTCTTCTTCTTTTTCTTCTTCTTCTTATTTTTCTTCTACCCCTACTTACACTTCTTCTTCTTCTTCCTCTTCTACTTCTTCCTCTTCATCTTTTTCTTCTTTTTCTTCTTCTTTTCCTTCTTTTTCATCTTCTTCTTCTCCTTCTTCTTCTTCTTCTTCTTCTTCTCCAAATCCTTCTTGTTCTTCTTCTTCCTCTTCTTCATCTTCTTCTTCTACTTTTTCTTTTTCCTCGTCTTCTTCTTCTTCTTCTTGTTCTTCTTATTCTTGCCCCTCTTCTTCTTCGTCTTCCTCTTCTTTTTCCTTGACTTCTTCTCCTTCTTCTTCATGTTCTTCTTCTTCTTCTTCCTCTTCTACTCTTCCTCTTTATCTTTTTCTTCTTTTCTTCTTCTTCTTCTTCTTCTTCTTCTCCTTCTTCTTCTTCTTCTTCATCATCATCTTCTTCTTCTTCTCCAAATCCTTCTTGTTCTTCTTCTTCCTCTTCTTCATCTTCTTCTTTTACTTTTTCTTCTTCCTCATCTTCTTCTTCTTATTATTATTATTATTATTATTCTCCCTCATCTTCTTCTTCTTTTTCTTCTTCTTCCTTGACTTCTTCTTCTCCTTCTTCTTCTTCTTCCTCCTCCTCTACTTCTTCTTTGTGTTCCTCTTCTTCTTCTTCTTATTCTTCTTCTTCTTCAACTTCTTCTTCTTCTTCTTCTTCTACCTCTTCGTCATCTTCTTCTTTTTCTTCTACTTCTTGTTCTTGTTGTTCTTCTTCTTCTTGTACTTCCTCTTCTTCTTCTTCTCCTTCTTCTCCTTCTTCTCCTTCTTGTTCTTCTTCTACTTCTTTTTCTTCTTCTACTACTTCTTCTTCTTCTTCTTCTTCTTCTTCTTCTTAATCTTCTTCTTCTACTACTTTATCGTGTTCTTCTTTTTCTTTTTCCTCCTCTTCTTCTTCTTCCAACACTTCTTCTTCTTCGTCATCATCTTTCACTTCTTTCTCATCTTCTTCT
>JAIUJO010000604.1:95000-102500 GCA_023846275.1 Vanilla planifolia
TCTTCTTCTTCTTCCACTTCACCTTCTTCTTCATGTTGTTGTTGTATTTCCTCTTCTTCTTCTTGCTCTTCTTCTTCTTGTCACTCTTCCTTTACTTCTTCTTCTTCATCTTTTTAATCATTTTCTTCTTCTTCTTCTTCTTCTTTCTCGTCTTTTTCTTCTACTTTTTCTTCTTCTCATTCTTCTTCTTCTTCTTCTTCTTCTTCTCTGCTTCTTCTTCTTCTTCTTCTTCATCATCTTCTTCTTCTCCTTCTTCTTCTACTTCTTCTTCTTCTTCTTCTACATCTTGAGCTTCTTCTTCTTCTTCTCTTCTTCTTCTTCCTCTGCTTCTTGTTCTTCTTCTTCTTCTTCTACATCTTATTCTTCTTCTCCTTCTCCTTCTTATTGTTCTTCTTGTTCTTCTTCTTCTTCTTCTTATCTTCTTCTTCGGCTTATTATTTTTATTATTATTATCATTATTATTATTATTATTATTATTATTATTGTTATTATTATTCCTTTTCTTCTTCTTCTTCTTCGTCCTCTTCTTCCACTTTGTCTTCTTCTTATTCCTCTACTTCTTCTTCTTCTTCTTTTTCTTCTTCTTCTTCTTCTAGTTCTTCTAGTTCTTCTACTTCTTTTTCTTCTTCTTCTTCTTCTTCTTTTTCTTCTTCTTCTTTCTATTCTTCTTCTTTTACCACTACTACTTCATCTTTGTCTTCTTTTACTTCTTCTTCTTCTTCTTCTTCTTCTTCGTCGTCTTTATCTTCTTCATCTACTTCTTCTTCTCCTTCTTCTACTTCTTCTTCATCTTCTTCTTCTTCTTATTCTTCTTCTTCTTCTTCTTCTCCTCCTCCACCTCCTTCTTTTTCTTCTTCTTCTTGTTCTTCTTCTTCTTCTTCTTCTTCTTCTTCTTATTCTTGTTGTTCTTCTTCTTCTTCATTTTCTTCTTCTTCCTTATTTTCTTCTTCTTGTTCTTTATCTTCTTGACCATCTTCTTCTTCTTCTTCTTCTTCTACAACTTCTACCTCCTCGTCCTCTTCTTCTTCTTCCTTCTCTTCTTCATCTTCCTCCTCCTCTTTTCCTTCTTCTGCTTCTTCTTCATCTTCTTCTTATTCTACTTCTTATTTTTCCTCTTCTTGCTCTTCATCTTTATCTTCATGTTCCTCTTCTTCTTTCTCTTCTTCTTCTTCTTCTTCTATTACTTCTTCTTCTTCTTGTTCTTCTACTTCTTCTTCTGCCTACTTCTTCTTCTTCTACCACTACTACTTCTGCTTCTTCTTGTTCTTCATCTTCTTCTTTTTCTTCTTCCTCCCCTTCTACTTCTTCTTCCTCTTCTACATCTTCTTCTTCTCCTTCTTCTTCTTCTCCTTCTTTATCTTCTTCTACTTCTTCTTCCTCTTGTTCTTCTTCTTTTTCCTCTACTTCTTTTTATTCTTGTTCTTCTCCTTCTTCTACTTCTTTTCCTTCTTCTTCCACCTCTCCTTTTTCATATTGTTGTTGTTCTTGTTCTACTTCTTCTTCTTCTTCTTCTTATTCCTTCACTTCTTCATCTTCTACTTATTCCTCTTCCCCTTTTTCTTCTTCTTCTTCTTCTTCCTCTTCTTCTTCTTCTTCTTCTTCTTCTTCTTTTCCTTCTTGTTCTTCTTCTTCTTCTTCTTCATCTTCTTCCTCGTCTTTCTTCTTCATCATCATCTTCTTCTTCTTCATCCTCTTGTTCTTCTTCTTCATCATCATCTTCTTCTTCTTCTTCTTCTTCTCCTTCTTCTCCTTCTTCTTCTTCTTCTTTCTCCTTCTCCTCTTCGTTTTCGTTGTACTCTTCTTCTTCTTCTTCCTCTTCATCGTCATCATCATCATCTTTTTCTTCTTCTTCTAATTCTTTTTAATCTTATTCCTCTTCTCCTCCTCCTTCTTCTTCTTCTTCTTCTTTCACTTCTTGTTCTTGTTCTTCTTCTTCTTCTTCTTCTTCTTCTTCTCCTTCTTCTTCCTCTTCCTTTTCTTCTTCTCCATCCACCTCCTCTTTACCTTCTTGTTCTTCTTCTTCTTCTTCTTCTTCTTCTTCTTCTTCTTCTTCTCCTTCCTCTGCTTCTTTTTTTTCTTCCTCTTCTTCTTCTTCTCCTTCTTCTTCTTCTTCATATTCTTCTTCTGCTTCTTCTACTTCTGCTTCTTCTTCTTCCTCTTCTTCTTCTTCTTCCTCTTCTTCTTCTTCTTCTTCTTCTTCTTCCTCCTCTTCTACTTCTTCTTCTTCTTCTTCTTCTTTTGCTTTTTCTTCTTCTTCTACTTCTTCTTCCACTTCTTCTTCTTCTTCCTCTTATTCTTCTTCTTCCTCTTCCTCTTCTTCATCTTCTACTTCTTCTTCCTCTTCTTCTTCCTCTTCTTCTTCTCCTTATTCTTATTCTTATGCTTCTTTTTCTTTTTCTACTTCTTCTTCTTCTTCTTCTTCTCCTCCTTCTCCTTCTTCTTCTTCTTCTTCTTCTTCCCCTTCTTCTTCTTCTCCTTCTTCTTCTTCTTCTTCTTCCTCTTCTTCTTCTGCTTCTTCATTTTCTTCTCCTTCTTCTACTAGTACTACTCTTACTTCTTCTTCTTCTTCTTCTTCTTCCTCTTCTTCATCTTCTACTTCTTCTTCTACTTTTTCTACTTCTTCTTCTTCTTCTGATTCTTCTTCTGCTTCTTCTTCTTCTTCCTCTTCTTCCTCTTCTTCTGATTCCTCTTCTTCTTCCTATTCTTCTTTTTCTTCTTGTTCTCCTTCTTCTACGACTTCTACTTGTTCTTCTTCTTCTTCTTCTTTCTCTTCTCTTTCTTCTTCGTCAACTTCTTCTTCTGCTTCTTCTCCTTCTTCTTCTTTTACTACTACTTCTTCTTCTATTACATCTTCATCATCATCATCACCATCTTTTGCTTGTACTCCTTCTTTTTCTTCTTCTTCTTCTACTACTTTGTTTTCTTCTTCTTCCTTGTCTTCTTCTTCTTCATCATCTTCTTCTTCTTCTTCTTTGTCTTCTTCTTCTTCTTCTTCTTCTTCTTCTTCTTCTTCTTCTATTTCTTCTTCTTCTTCTTCTTCTTTTTCCTCTTCTTCTTCATCATTTTATTATTCTTCTTCTTCTTCTTCATCTCATTCTTCTTTTTATTCTTCTTCTTTTCTTCTTCCTCTTCTTCTTTGCTTTTCCTTTTTCTTCTTCTTCTTTCCCTTCTTTTTCTTCTTCTTCTTCTTCTTCTTCTTCTTCTTCTTCTCCTTCTTCTTCTTTTTCGCCTACTTCTTCTTCTTCTTCTTTTGGGTTCATATTATTTTCCTTATTCTTCTTCTTATTCTCCTTCTTCTTCTTCTTCTTCTCCTTCTACTTCTTATTGTCCATCTTTTTCTTCTCCATCTTCTTCCTCTCCTTCCTCTACTACTAATTCTTTTTCTTCTTCTTCTTCTTCTTTTTCTTCTTCTTCATCTTCATCATCTTCTTCTTCTTCTTCTTCTATTTCTTCTTCTTCTTTTTCCTCTTCTTCTTCTTCATTTTCTTCTTCTTCTTCTTCATCATCTCATTCTTCTTCTTATTATTCTTCTCCTTCTTCTTGTTATTCAATTTCCTTCACTTTCTTCTTCGCCTTATTACTTTTCATCAACTTCTTCGCCTTCTTCTTTTTCATCTTCTTCTTCCTCCTCTTCTTGTACTCCTTCTTCTTCTTCTTCTTCTTCTTCTTCTTCTTATTCTTCTTCTTCATTGTCATAGTCATCATCATCCATCTACTTCGTCTTCTTCTTGTTATTCCATTACTTGTTCTGCTTTGTCTTCTTCTTTTTCTTCTTCATTTCCTACTTCTCCTTCTTCTTCTTCTTCTTCTTCTTTTCATCTTCCACTTCTTCTTCTTATATTTCTACTTCTTGTCTTTCTTCTCCTTCTTCTTCTCCCGCTTCTTCTCATTTTCTTCTCCTTCTTCTTTTTCTTCTTTTTATTTTTCTTCTTCTTCTTTTTCTTCTTCTTCTTCTTCTTTTTCTTCTTCTTTGTCTTCTCCTTTATCACCTTTTTCTTCTTCTTCTTCTTTCTCTTCTTTTTCTTCTTCTTTTCTTTTTCTTTGTCCTCTTTGCCTTCATCTACTTCTTCTTTTTCTTTTTATTCATTATCTTCTTCTTCTTCTTCTTCTTTTTCTTCATTTTCTTCTTATTCTTCTTCTTCTCCTTCTTCTTTGTTTTCTTCTTCGTCTTCTTCTTCTTCATCATCATCTTCTTCTTCTTCTTCCTCCTCTTCTACTTCCTTTCCATCTTCTTCTTTTTCTTCATCTACTACTAACTTTTCTTCTTCATCTTCACCTTCTTCTTCTTCTTCTTCTTCTTCTTCTTCTTCTCCTTCTTCCTCTTCTTCTCCTTCTTCCTCTTCTTCTCGTTCTTCATCATTTTCTTTTTCTTCTTCTTCTTCTTCTTCTTTTTCTTCCTCTTCTTCATCTTCTTCTTCTTTTTCTTCCTCTTCTTCATCTCTTCTACTTCTTCTTCTTCAACTTCCTCGTCATCTTTGACTTCTTCTTCTTCTCCTTATTCTTCTTCATAATCTTCTTTTCATCCTCTACTTCTTCTTCTTCTCCTTCTTCTTCTTCTTCTTCTTCTTCTTTTTCTTCATTTTCTTATTTTTCTTCTTCTTCTTTTTCTTCATTTTCTTCTTTTTCTTCTTCTTCTTTTTCTACTACTTCTTTGTCTTCTTCTTCTTCCTCTTCATCCTCTTCTTCTTCTTCTTCTTCTTCTTCTTCATTGCGTTCTTCTTCTTCTTCTTTTTCATCATCATCTTCTTCTTCATCATCATCTTCTTCTTCTTCCACTTCTTCTACTTCTTCATTTTCTTTTGCTTCTTCTTCTTCTTCTTCTTCTTTTCATTCCACTTTTTCTTCTTCTTAATCTTCTTACTCTTCTTGTTCAACTTCTTCTTCTTCTTTCATCTACTTCTTCTTATTCTACTTATTCTTCTTCTTCTTCTCTTCTTCTTCTTCTTCTTCTTCTACTTTGTCTTCTTCTTCTTCTTCTTCATCATCTTCTTCATCGTCTTCTTCTTGTTCTTCCACTTCTTCTTCTTCTTTTTCTTCCACTACATCTTCTTCTTCTTCTTCTTTTTCTTCTTCTTCTCCTCCTTCATCTTCCTCTTCTTCATCTTCCTCTTCTTCTTCTTCCTCTTCCACTTCCTTGTCTTCTTTTTCTTCATCTTCTTCTTCTTCATCTACTTCTTCTTATTCTTCATCATCTTCTTCTTCTTCTTCTTCTTTGCCTCTTCCTTCTTCTTCTTCTTTTTCTTCTTCTCCTTCTTCTTCTTCTTCTTCTTCTTCTCCTTCTTCTTCTTCTTCTTCTTCTTTTTCGTCTCTTTCTTTTTCTTCTTCTTCTTCATCTTCTTCTTCTTCTTCTTCTTCTTCTTCTTCATCTTTTCCTTCTTTTCTTCTTCTTTTCCTCCTCCTTCTACTTCTCTATCTCCTTCTTCTCCTTATTTTTCTTCATTTTCTTCTACTTCTTCTTCTTTGTCTCTTTCTTCTTCTTCTTTTTCTTTTTCTCCATCTTCTTCTTCCACATCATCCACTTCCTCTTTTTCTTCTTCTTCTTCGTTTTCTTCATCATCATCATCTTCTTCTTCTTCTTCATCATCATCTTCTTCTTCTTCTTCAACTACTTCATCTTCCTCTTCTCCTTCTTCTTCTTATTCTTCTTCTTCTCCTTTTTCTTTTTCTTCTTCTTTTACTTCTTCCACTTCTTCTTCTTCTTCTTCTTCTTCCTCTTCTCCTTCTCCTTCTTCTTGTTCTTCTTTTCCTTCTTCTTCTTGTTCTTGTTCTTCTTCTTCTTCTTCTTCTTCTTCTTCTTCTTCTTCTTCTTTTCTTCTTCTTCTTCTTCTTCTTCTTCTTCTTCTTCTTCTTCATCTTCTTCTTCTTCTTCTCCTTCTTCTACTTCTTCTTCTTCTTCGCCTTCTTCTTCTTGTACTTCTTCTTATTCTCTTTCTTTTCCTTCTTTTTCTTCATCTTCGTCTTCTTCTTCTTCTTCTTCTTCTGCTCCTCCTCCTTCTTCTTCTTCATCATCCTTTCCTTCATCTCCATCTTCTTCTTCGACATCTTCCCCGTCTTCCCCTTCTTCTTCTTCTTCTTTGTCGTCTTCTTCTTCTTCTTCTTCTAATTCAACTTTTTTATCTTCCTCTTCTGCTTCTTCTTCTTCTACATTTCCTTCTCCTCTTTCTTCCTCTCCTTCTTCTTCTTCTTCTAATTCTTCTTCTTCTTCTTCTTCTTCTTCTTCTTCTTCTTCGTCTTCTTCTTCTACTTCCTCTTCTTCTTCTTCTTCTTTGCATCTTTGTCTTCTTCTTATTCTTATTCTTTGTTTTCTACTTCTTCTTCTTTGTGTTCTTCTTCTTCTCCTCCTTCTTCTTCTTGTTTTCCTCTTCTTCTTCTCCTTCTTCTTCTACTTGTTCTTCTTTGTCTTCTTCATCATCTTCTTCTTTCTGTTCTTCTTAATCTTTTTCTTCTTTTTCTTTCTCTTATTCTCCTAATTCTACTTCTTCTATTTCTTCTTCTTTTTCTTCTACTTCTTCTTTTTCTTATTTTTCTTTTACTTCTTCTTTGTCTTCTTCTTTGCCTTCGTCTTCTTCTTTTTTTTCTTCTTCCTCTTCTTCTTGTTATTCTTCTTCTTCTTCTTCTTCTTCTTCTTCTTCTTCTTATTCTTCTTTTTCATCTTCTTCTTCTTCTTCTTTGTCCTCTTCTTCTTCTTCGACTTCTTCTTTTCTTCCTTTTTTTCTTCCTCTTCTTCTTCTTCTTTTTCTTCTACTACATCTTCTTCTTCTTCTTCTTCTTCTTCTTCTTTGTCTATTCCTTCTTCAACTTCTTCTTCTTCATCATCTTCTTGTTGTTCTTCGTCCCCTTCTTCTTCTTCTTCTTCTACTTCTTCTTCTTCTTCTTCATCATCTTCTTCATCATCATCATCACCATCATCTTTTTCTTTTCCTTCAACTACATCTTCTTCTTCTTCTTCTCCATCTATTGCTTCTCCTTCTTCTTATTCTTCTTATTCTTCTCCATTTACTTCTTCTCCTTCTTCTCTTTCTTCTCCTTCATCTCCTTCTCCTTCTTCTTCTTTTTGTTCTTCTTCTTCTTCTTCTTCATATTCTTCTTCTTCTTCTTCTTCTTCTTCTTCTTATTCTTCCTCTTCTTCTAATACTTATTCTTATTCTTCATCTTCTTCTTTGTCATCTTCTTCTTCTTCCTACTCTTCTTTTGACTTCTTCTTCTTATCCTTCCTTTTCTTCTTCCTCTTCTTCTTCTTTTTCGTCAACTACATCTTCTTCTTCTTCTTGCTCTTCTTCTCATTTTCCTTCTCCTTCCTCTTCTTCAACTTCCTCTTCCTCGTCTTCCTCTTATATTTCTTCTTCTTCTTCTCCATCTTCTCCTTCTTCTACTTCTTCTTCTTCTTTGTCTCTTCCTTCTTCATCTTCTTCTTCTTCCTTTCCTCCATCTTCATCTACTTCTTCTTGCCCTTCTTTTTCTTCATCTTCTTCATCTTCTTCTTTTTCTCCTTTTTGTTCT
>JAIUJO010000604.1:132500-137500 GCA_023846275.1 Vanilla planifolia
CTTCTCCTTCTTCTTCTTCTTCTTCTTTATCCTCTTCTTCTTCTTCTTCTTCTCCTTCTTCTTCTTCTTCCTCCTCCTCCTCCTCTTCTTCTTCTTATCATCTTCTTCTTCCTTTTATCGTTATTATTATTATTATTATTATACTTCTACTTCTTCTTCTTCTTCTTCTTCTTCCTATTCTTCTTCTTCTTTCTTCTTCTTCTTCTTCTTCTTCTTTGTCCTCTTTCTCTTCTTCTTCTTCTTCTTCTGCTTCTTCTTCTTCTTCTTCTTCATCTTCTTCTTCTTCTTCTTCTTCTTTTGTTTCATCTTCTTCTTCCTCCTTTACTTATTCTTCTTCTTTATTTTCTTCTTCTTGTTGTTGTTTAACATCTTCTTCTTCTACTTATTCTTATGGTTCTTCTACTCCTTCTTGGTCATCTTGTTCCTCTACTTCTTCTTATTTTTCATTTTCTTCTTCTTCTTCTTCTTCTTCTTCCTCTTCATCATCATACTCTTCGTCTTCTTCTACCTCTTCCTCTTCTTCTACTTCTTCCTCTTCCTCTTTTTCTACTTCTTCTTTTTCTTCTTCTTCTTCTTATTCGTCTTCTTCTTTTTCCTCTTCTTCTTCATCTCTTCTTTTTCTTCTTCTTCCTCTTCATCTTCTTCCACAACTACTACTACTACTACTAGTACTACAACTACTACTACTTATTCTTCTACAACTTCTTTTTCTTTTTCTTCATCTTCTTTTTCTCCTTCTCCCTCCTCTTCTTCTGCTTTTGCTTCTTTTTCTTCTTCTTCTTCTTCTTCTTCTCCTATTACTACTACTACTTCAACAACTATTACTACTACTTCTTCTTCTTCTAATATTTTACTTTTGCTTCTTCTTCGTCTTCTTTTTCTCCCTTTTCCTCTTTTTATTGTTCTTCTTCTTCTTCTTCTTCTTCTTCTTCTCTCACATCTTTTTCTTCTTATTTTTCTTCTCATGCTTCTTCATCTCCATCTTCTTCTTCTTCTTCTTCCTCTTCAACGTCATCTACATCTTCTTCTTCTCCTTCATCTTCTTCTTCTTCTTCTTCTTCTTCTTCTACTTCTTTTGCTTGTTCCTCTTCTTCTTCATCAACTTCTTCTTCCTCCTCCTCTTCTTAGTCTTCTACTTCTTCTTTTTCTACTTCCCTTTCTCCATCTCCATCTTCTTCTTCTTCTTCTTCTCCTAATTCTAATTCTTCTTCTTCTCGTTCTTCATCTTTTCTTCTTCTTCTTCTTCTTCTTCTTCTTCTTCTTATTCTTCCTCTCCTTCTTCTCCTTCTCCTTCTTCTTCTAATTCTTCTTCTCCATCATTGTCATCATCTTCTTATTCTTGTTATTCTTCTTCTTCTTCTTCTTCTTCTTCTTTTCCTTCCTCTACTTCTTCTTCTTCTTCTTCTCCTCCACCTCCTCCTCCTCCTCCTCCTCCTCCGTCTTCTTCTTCTTCTTCTTCCTGCACTTCTCCTTCTTTCTCTTCTTCATCTTCTTCTTCTTCTTCTTTTTCATGTTCTCATTCTCTTTCTTTTTCTACTACTTCTCCTTCTTCCTCTTCTTCTTCTTCTTCTTCTTCTTCTTTTTCATCATCATCTTCTTCTTCTTCTTCTTCAAATTTTTCTACTTTTTTTTTTCTACTACTTCTTCTTCTTCCACCTCTTCTTAGTCAATTTTTGTTTTCTTCTCTTCTTCTTCTACTTCTCCTTTTTCTTCTTCTTCTACTTCCTCCCCCTCTTCTTTCTCCTCTTCCATTTCCCCTTCAACTTCTTCTTCTTCCTTCTCTTCTTCTTCTTCTTTTTCTTCTTCTCCTTTTCCTTCTCCTTCTTATTCTTCTTCTATTTCTTCTTCTTCTTCTTCTCCTTCTACTTCTTCTTCTTCTTCTTCTTCTTCTTCTTCTTTGACTTCCTCTTTTTCTTCTTCTTCTGCTTCATCTTCTTTCTGCTTCTTCTCCTTCTTCTTCTTCTTCTACTTCTTCTTCATCTTCATCTTCTTCTTCTTTAAGTTCTTCTTCTTCTTCTTCTTCTTTGTCTTCTTCTTCTTCATGTTCTTGTTCTTCTCGTTCTACCTATTCTTCTTTTTCTTCTTCTTCTTCTTCTTTTCCCCTCCGTCTCCATCTTCTACTTCTTATTTTTCCTCTTATTCTTCTCCTCTTCTTCTTGTCTTTCTTCTTCTTCATCATCTTCTTCTTCTTTTATATGTTCTTCTTCTATTTCTTCTTCTTCTTCATCATCATCTTCTTCATTTTATTCTTCTTCTTCTTCTTCTTCTTCTTCTTCTTCTTCTTCTTCTTCTTCTCCTTCTTCTTCTTCTTCTTCTTCTTCTTCTGCTTCTTCTTGTTCTTCTTATTATTCTTCTTCTCCTTCTTCTTGTTGTTCTTCTTCTTCTTCTCCTTCTTCTTCTTCTTCTTAATCTTCTTCTACTTGTTCTTCTTCTTCTTTTTCTTCTTTTTTCATCATCATCATTCTTATCATCTTCTTCTTCTTCTCCTTCTCCTTCTACCTTTTCTTCATCATCCTCTTCTTCTTCTTCTTCTTCTTCCTCTACTTATCCTTCTTCTTCTTCTCCTTTCTTCTTCATCTTCTTTTTATTGTTCTTCTTTTTCTTCTTCTTCTACTTCTCCTTCTCATTATTATTCTTCTTCTTCTTATTCTTCTTCCTCCTCCTCCTCTACCTCCTCTTCTTCTTCTTTTTCTTCCTCTTCTTCTTCTACTTCTTCTTCTTCTTCTTCCTCTTCTTCTTCTTCTAATACTTCTTCTTCTTCTTCTTCTTCTTCTTCTTCTGCTTCTTCTTCTTCTCCTACTTCTCATTCTTCTTCTTCTTCTTCTTCTTCTTCTTTGTTTTCTAGTACTTCTTCTTCTTATTCTTATTCTTATTCTTTTTTTCATCATCACATCTTTTTCTTCTTCTTCTACTTCTTTTTGTTCTTCTTCTTCTTCTTCTTAGACTTCTCCTTCTTCTTCTTCTACTTCTTCCTCCTCTTCTTCTTCTTCTTGTTGTTCACTTTCTTCTTCTTCTTCTTGTTGTTCTTCTGCTTCTTCTTCTTCTTCTTCTTCTTCTGCTTTGTCTTCTTCTTCTTCTTCTTCTTCTTCTTCTTCTTCTCCTCCTCCTTTTTCTTCATCATTTTCTTCTTTCATCTTCTTCTTCTTTCTCTTCTTCTTCTTCTACTTCATCTCCTCCTCCTTCTTCTTCTTCTTCTTTTCCCTGTTCTTCTTCTTCCTCTTCTTCTTTCTCTACTTCTTCTTCTTCTTCTTCTTCTTCTTCTTCTTCCTATGCTTCTTCATCTTCTTCTTCTTCTTCTTCTTCTTTTTCTTCTTTTTCTTCTTTTTCTTCTTCTGCTTTGAATTCTTTTTCTTCATCTTCTTCTTCCACTTCTTCTTCTTCTTATTCTTATTCTTTTTCTTGTACTTCTTCTCATTCTTCGTCTCCTTCTTATTCTTCTTTTTCTTCTTCTTATTCTTCTTTCTTTTTTTTTATTCTTCTATTTCTTCTGTATCTTCTTCTTCTTCTTCTTCATCTTCTTCCACTTTTTCTTCTTCTTTTTCTTCTCCTTCTTTTTCCACTTGTTGCTCTTCTTCTTCTTCTTGTTCTTCTTCTTCTTCTTCTACTTTTACTTCTTTTGCTTCTTCTTCTTCTTCTTCTTATTCTTCTTTTTCTAATTTGTCTTTTTTTGTTCCTCTTCTTCTTCTTCTTCTTCTTCTTCCTCTTCTTCTCCTCCTTCTCCTTTTTCTTCTTCTTGTTCTTCTTTTTCTTTTTTTTCCTCTTCATCTTCTCCTTCTTCTTCTTCTCTAACTTCTTCTTATTCATCTTCTTCTTCATCATCATCTTCTAGTTCTCCTCGTTCTTCTTCTTCTTCACCTTCTTCTTTTTCTTCTTGTTCTGCTACTTCTTCTTCTTCTTCTTCTTATTCTAATTTTTCTTCTTCATCATCTTCTTCTTCTTCTTCTTCTCCTCCTCCTCCTCCTGCTCTTTTTTCTTATTCTTTTTTATCATCTAATTATTCTTCTTCTTCTACTTCTTCGTCTTCTTACTCCTCTCCTTCATCTTCTTCTCCTCCTTCATCGTCTTCTTCTTCTTCTTCTTCTTCTCTCCTCCTCTTCTTCCTCTTCTTCTTCATCTTCTTCTTCTTCTTCTTCTTCTTTTGCTTCAAATGTTTTTCTTCCTATTATTCTCCTTGTCCTTCTTCTTTGTCTTCTTCTTTATCTTCTTCTTCTTCAACTACTACTTCATCTTCTTTTTTTCCTTTGTCTTCTTCTTCTTCATCATCTTTATTCTCATCTTTTCCTTCTACATCTACTTTTTATATTCTTTTTTACTTGAACTTCTTCTTCTTCTCCCTCCTCTTCATCTTCTTCTTCCTCCACTTCTTTTTCATCTTCTTCTTCTTGTTGTTCTTCTTCTTCTTCTTCTTCTTGTGCTTCTCCATCTTTTTCCTCTCCATTTAATTCTTCTTCAACTTCTTCTTCATCATCATCATCGTCATCTTCTTCTTTTTCTTCTACTTCTTCCACTTCTTCTTCTTCTTCCTGTTCTTCTTCATCTTCTTCTGCTTCTTTTGCATCATCTTCTTCATCTTTTTTATTCTTCTTCATCATCATCATCATTATCTTCTTCTTCTTCTTCTTCTTCTTCTTCTTCTTCTTCTTCTGCTTCTCCTTCATCTTCTTCTTCTTCTTCTCCTCCTTTTTCTAATTTTTATTCTTCTTCTTCTTCTTCAACAACTTCTTCTACTTCAGCTTCTTCTTCTTATTACTCTTCTTTTTTCTTCTTCATCTTCTTCTTCTATTTCTTCTTCTTCTTCTTCTTCTTTGTATTTTTCTTCTTCTTCTTCTTCTTCTTCTTTTTCTTCTTCTTCTAATCCTTCCTCTTCTTCTTCATCTTCTTCTTCTTCTTCTTCTTCATCTTCCTCTTCTGCTGGTTTTTCTTCATCTACTTCTACTACTTGTACTACTTGTTCTTCTTTTCCTTCTTCTTCTTCTTGTTCTCATTCTTCATCTTCTTCT
>JAIUJO010000604.1:157500-167500 GCA_023846275.1 Vanilla planifolia
TTCTTCTTCATCTTCTTCCTCTTCTTCTTCTCCTTCTTCTACTTCTTCTTTTTCTTCATGTTCATCTTCTTCTTCTTCTTCTTCTCTTTCTTCTTCTTCTTCTTCATCTAATTCTTCTTCTCCTCCTCCTTCTTCTTCTTCTTCTTCTCCTCCTTCTTCTTCTTCACCTTCTTCTTCTCCTTCTTCTTCTTCTTCATCATTGTCATCATCATCTTCTTCTTCTTCAATCTTCTTCTTCTTCTTTCTCTACTTCTTCTTTTTCTTCTTCTTCTTCTTCCTCATTTTCTTCTTCTTTTTCTTCTTCTTCCTCTTCATCTTTTTTTTCTTCTTCTTCTTCATCTTCTTCATGCTCATCATCATCATCTTCTTCTTCTTTTTCTCCTTCTTCTTCTTCTTCTTCTTCTTCTCCTCCTCCTTCTTCTTCTCCAACTTCTTCTTCTTCTATTTCTCATTCTTCTTCTTCTATTTCTCATTCTTCTTCTTCTTCTTCTTTCTCCTTTTCTTCCTTTTCTTCTTCTTCTTCTTCATCTTCTTCATGATCATCGTCATCATCTTCTTCTTCTTTTTCTTCTTCTACTTCCTCTTTTTCTTCTTCTTGTTCTTGTTTTTCTTCTTCCTATTCTAATTCTTCATCTTACTCTTCTTGGTCTAATTTATCTACTTCTTCTTCTCCTCCTCCTTATTCTTCTTGTTCTTCCTGTTCTACTTCTTTTTCTTCTTTTTCTTCTTCTTCACCTTCTCCTTCTTCTTTTACATCTTCTGCTTCTTCTTCTTCTTCAACTTCTACAACTACTTCTTCTTCTTCTTACCCTTCTTCCTCTTCTCATTCTTCGTCATCTTCTTCTCCTTCTTCTTCTTCTTCTACTTCTTCTTCATTCTCTTCTTCTTCTTCATCTTCATCTTCTTCTTCTACTTCTTCTTCTTCTTCTTCTTCCTCTTTTTCTTCCTCTAATTCTTCCTCTTCTTCTTCTTCTTCTTCTTCTTCTTCTTCCTCCCTTTCTTCTTATTCTTCCTCCACTTCTTCTTTTGCTTCCTCCCCTTCTTCTGCTTCTTCCTCTTCTTCTTGCTCTTCTTCTTCTTCTCCATCTACTTCTTCTTCTTCTCCTCCTTCTTTTTCATCTTCTCCATCTTTTCCTTCTTGTCATTCTTCTACATCTTCTTCTTCTTCTTATTCTCCGTCTTCTACTTCTTCCTCTTCCTCTTCTTCATCTTCTTCTTCTTCTTCTTTGCCTCCTCCTTCTCCTCCATCTGCTTCTTATTCTTCCTCTTCTTCTTTTTCCTCTTCTTCTTCTTCTTCTTCTTCTTCTAATTCTTCTTCTTCATTTCCTTCTTCTTCGTCTTCTTCTTGTACGTCTTCCACTTCTTCTTATTTTCCTTCTTCTTCCTCTACTTACTCTTTTTCTCCTTCTTCTTCTTCTTTTTTCAATATTTCTTCATCTCCCTTATCTTCTTCTTCTTTTCCACCTACTCTGCTTCTTCTTCTTCTTCATTTTCTTCTCTTTCTACTTCTTTTTCTTATTCTTCTTGTCATCCTTCATTTTCTTCTTGTCCTTCTTCATCTTCTTCTTCTTCTACTACTTCTTTTTCTTTTTCTTCATCACCATCTTCTTCTTCTTCTTGTCTTTCTTCTCCTCCTTCTTCTTCTTCTTCTTCTTTACCTTCTCCTTCATCATCTTCTTCTTCTTCTTCTTCTTCTTTTCATTCTCCTTCTTCTTTTTCTTCTTCTTCCTCTTATGGTTCTTCTCCTTCTTCTTCTTCTTCTTCTTCTTCTTCTTCTTCTTCTTCTACTTCTTTGTCATCATCTTCATCATCTTCATCTTCTTCTTCTTCTACTCCTTCTTCTTCTTCTTCTTCTTCTCCTTCCCCTTCTTTTTCTTCTTCTTCTTCTTCTCCTGCTTCTTTTACCTCTTCTTCTCATTAAACTTCTTCTTCTCCTCCTTATAATCTTCTTCTTATTCTTTCATCTTCTTCTTCTTCTTCCTCTTCAACTACTACTACTACAACTACTACAGCTATGACTACATCTTCTTCTTCTTCTTATTCTTCTCCTTCTTCTTCTTCTTCCTCTTCTTCTATCTCATATTATTTTCCATCTTATTCTTCCTCTTCTTTTTCTTCTTCTTCTTCTTCTTCTTCCTCCTCTTCCTCCTCCTAAACTTCTTAATCATTTTCTTCCTGTTCTTCCTCTTCTCCTTCATCTTCTTCTTGTTCTTCTTCTTCTTCGTCGTCTTCTTCCTCCTCCTCTTCTGATTCTTCTTCTCCTTCATCTTCTTCATCATCTTGTTCTTCTTCTTCTTCTTTTTGTTCTTTATCATCTTCTTCTACTTCTTCTTCTACTTCTTCTTCTTCTTCTACTTCTTCTTCTGCATGTTCCTTATGTTCTTCTCCTCCTTCTTCTACTTCATCATCATCATCATCATCATAATCATCATCATCAACATCTTCTTCTTCTTCTTCTTCTTCTTGTTCTTCTTCTCCTTCTTGTTCTTCTCCTTCTTCTTCTCCTTCTTTTTCTTCTATTTCTTCTTCTTCTTCTTCTTTATTCTAATCTTTTTCTTCTACTTCTTCCTTTTCATATTCATCTTGTACTTCAACTTCATCTTCCTCAACTTCATCTTCTTCTTCTTGTTCTTCTTCTTCCTCTTTCTCTTCCCTTTTTTCATCTTCTTCTCCATCTTCTTCTTATTTTTCTTATTATTATTATTATTCTACTTATTCTTTTTCTTCTTCTTCTTCTTCTTTTTCCTCTTCTTCTTCTGCTTTTACTTCTTTTTAATCATCATTCTTCTTCTACTACTTCTTCTTCATCTTCTTTATTTTCTTCTTCTATTTCTTATTCTTCTTCCTCTCCCATTCTTCTTCCTGTTCCTCTTCCTCTTCTTCTTATTCTTCTTCTACTTCTTCTTCTTCTTCTTCTACTACTACTTTTACTTCATCTTCTTCTTCTTCTTCTTCCCCTACTTTTTTTCAACTTCTTCTTCTTCTTTTTCTGCTACTTCTTCCCTTACTTCTTTTTCTTCTTTTTCTTCTTCTTCTTCTTCCTCTTCTTTTACTTCTTATTATTTTTCTTCTTCTTCGTCTTCCTTTTCTTCTTCTTCTTCTTCTTCTTCTTCCTCCTCCTCCTTCATTTCTTAATCCTTTTCTTCCTCTTCTTCCTCTTCTTCTTCTTCTTCTTCTTCATCAACTTCCTCCATCTCCTCCACTTCTGCTTCTTCTGCTCCTTCTTCTTCTTCATCTTCTTATTCTTCTTCTTCTTTTTTTTGTTCTTCTTCTTCTTCGTCCCCTTCTTCTTCTACTTCTTCTTCCTTTTCTTATTCATCTTCATCTTCTTCTACTCATTCTTCTTTTTATTCTCCTACTTCTCCTTCTTCTTCTTCTTCTTCATCACCTTCTTCTTCTTCATCACCTTCTTCTTCTTCTTCTTCGTAATGTTCTTCGTTGCCATCTTTTTCTTCTTCTTCCTCTTCTTCATCTTCTACTTCTTCTTCCACTTCTTCTTCTACTTCTTTTTATGCCTCTTCTTCTTCTTCATCTTCTAATTCTACATCTTCTTCTTCTTCTTCTTCTTCTTCTTCGTCTTCTTCTTCATCTTCTTCTACTTCTTCTCCTTCTTCTTCTTCATCATCTTGCTTTTCTTCTTCTTCTTTTGCTTGTTCTTCTTCTTCTTCTTCTTCTTCTACTACTTCCACTGATTCTTCTCCTTCTTCTACTTCTCCTCCTCCTTTTTTTCTTCTTCTCCAACTTCTACTTTTTCATCTTCTTCTTCTTCTTCTCCAACTTCTTCTTCTTCGTCTTCTTCTTCTTCTTCTTCTTCTTCTCCTTCTTCTGCTTCTTCTTCTATTTCTTCTTCTTGTTATTCTTCTTGTTCTTCTTCTTCTCTTTCATCTTCTTCTTCTTCCTTGTCTTCTTCTTCTTCTTGTTCTTCTTCTTCTTAATCTTCAGCTTCTTTTTCATCATCTTCTTCTCCTTCTTTTTGTTATTCTTTTTCGTCTTCTTCTTCTTCTTATTTCATTACTACTACTACTACTACTTCTTCTTCTTCTTCTTCTTCTTTAACTTCTTCTTCTTCTACTCCTTTTTCTTCTTCTTCTTCTTCTCCTTCAACCTCTTCTTCTTTTTCTACTTCTTCTTCATCTTCTCCTTGTTCTTCTTCATCATCTTCTTCTTCTTCTTCTCCTTCATCTTCTTCCCCTCCTTTCTTTTCTTATTCTTCTACTTCATCTTATTTTTCTCTTTTTTCTTCTTCTTATTATAATTCTTATTCTTCTTTTCTTCTTCATTTTCTTCTTCTTCCTCTTCTTCATCTTTTTCTTCTTCTTCTTCTTCTTCTTCTTCTTCTTCTTTTAACTCTTCTTCTTCCACTTCTTCTTATTCTAGTTCTTCTTCTTCTTTTTCTTCTTCTTCTTCTTCTTCTTCACTTCATCTTTTTTTTCTTTTTCTTCCTCCTCTTCTTACCCTTATTCCTCTTATTCTTCTTCTTCTTCTTCTCCTTCTTCTTCTTCTCCTTCTTCTTCTTCTTCTTCTCTTTCATCTTCTTCTCCTTTTTCCTTTTCTTATTCTTCTTCTTCTTCTTCTTCTTCTTCTTCTTCTTCTTCTCTTTTTTTTTCTTCTTCTTCTAATTCTTGTTCCATTTCTTTTTCTTCTACTTCATTTTCTTCTTCTTTTTCTTCTTGTTGTTGTTCTTCTTCTTCTACTACTACTACTACTTCTTCTTCCTCTTCCTCTTCTTCTTCTTCCTCTTGTTCTTCTTCTTCTTCTTCTTCTTCCTTTTCTTCTTCCTCCTCCTCTTCTTCTTCGTATTCTTCTCCTACTTCTCCTTAATCTTCCACTTCCTCTTCTTCTTCTTCTTCTTCTTCTTCATTATTATCATCATCATCATCTTCTTCTTCTTCTTCTTTTCTTATTCTTCTCTCTCCTCTTCTTCATCTTCTTCTTCCTCATATTCCTCTTCTTCTTCTTCTTCTTCTTCTTGTTCTTCTTTGTCTTCTTCCTCTTCCTCTTCCCCTTCTTCATCTTCTTCTTCCACTTCCTCTTCTTCTTCTTCTTCTTCTTCTTCTACTTCTTCTTCTTCTTGTTCTTCTTTTTCTTTAACTTCTTCTTCTTCTCCTTCTTCTTCTTTTTCTTCTTCTACTTCTTCTTCTTCTTCCTTTTCTTCTTCTCCTTCACCCTCTTCTTCTTCTTCTACTTCTTCTTCATCTTCTCCTTCTTCTTCATCTTCTTCTTCTTCTTCTTCTCCTTCTTCTTCTCCTCCTTCATCTTCTTCTTCTTCTTCTTTCTATTCCTATTCTTCTTCGTCTTCTTCTTCTTCTTCTTCTCTTTTTTTCTTCTTCTACTAATTTTTATTCTACTTCTTTTTCTTCTTCTTCTTCTTCTTCCTTTTCTTCTTCTTCTTCTTCTTCTTCTTATTTTTCTTCTTCTACTTCTTCCTTTTCTTCTTCTTCTTCTTCTTTGTCCTCTTCTTCTTCTTCTTCTTCTTCTTCGTCCTCTTCTTCTTCTTCCAATTCTTTTCTTCTTCTTCGTCTTCTTCTTCTTCTTCATCATCTTCTTCTTCTTCTTCTTCTTCCTCTTCTTCTTCCTCCTCTTCATCTTCTTCTTTTTCTTCAGGTTCTTCATCTTCTTCTTCTCTTCTTCTTCTTCTTCTTCTTCTATATCTTCTTCCTCATCGTCGAATCCTTGTTCCTCTTTTTCTTCTTCTTCTTCTTCTTCTTCTTCTCCTTCATCTTCTTCTCTTTCTTCCTTTTCTTATTCTTCTTCTTCTTCTTCTTCTAATTCTTGTTCTACTTCTTTTTTATCTTCTTCTTCTTCTATTTCTTCTACTACTTCTTCTTCTTCTTCATCTTCTTCTTCTTCTTCTTCTTCTTCTTCTTCTTCTTCTACTTCTACTACTTCTTCTTCTTCTTCTTCCTCTTCTTCTTCTTGTTATTCCTCTTCTTATTTTCGTTTTCCATCTACTTCTTCTTCTTCTAATTCTTCTTCTTCTTCGTCGTCTTCTTCTTCTTCTTCTTCCTGTTCTTCTTCTTCTTCTTCATCTTCTTCTTCTTCTTCTCCTTTTTCTTCCCCTTCTTCTTCATCTTCTTCCTTTTCAGTATTACCATCATCTTCATCTTCTTCTTCTCCTTCTTCTTTTCTTATTCATCTTTTTCCTCTTCTTTGTCTTCTTCTTCCTCATCTTCCTCTTCTTCTTCTTCTTCATCTTCTTCTTCTTCTTCCTCTTCTTCCTCTTGTTCTTCTTCTTCTTCCTTTTTCTCTTGCTCCTCTTCTTCATCATTTTCTTCTTCTTCTACGTCTTCTTCTTCTTTTTCTTCTTCTTCTTCTACCTCCTCTTCTTCTTCCTCTTCTTCTTCCTGTTCTTCCTCTTCTTCATCTACATCTTCTTCTTCTTCTTCTTCTTCTCCTTCTTCTTCGTCTTCTTTTTTCTTTTTCTTCTTCTGCTTCTTCTACAACTTGTTCTTCTTCTTCTTCTTCTTCGTCTTCTTCTGCTTCTGCTTCTTCTTGTTGTTCTTCTTCTCCTTCTTCCTCTTCTTCTCCTCCTCCTTCGACAACTTCTTCTTCTTCTTCTTCTTCTTCTTCTTCCTCCAGCTACTCTTCTTCTTCATGTTCCACCACTTCTTCCACTTCTTCTTCTACTCGTTTAACTTCTTTTTTTTGTTCTTCTTCTTCTTCTTCATCTGCTTCTTCTACTCCTTCTTCTTCATCTTGTCCTTCTTCTTCTTCTTATTCATTATTTTCTTCTTCTCCTGCTTCTTCTTCTTCTTCTTCTTTTTCTTCTTCTTCTTCTTCTTCATCATCCACTTCTTCTTTTTCTTCTTCTTCTTCTTCTTCTTCCTCCTCGTCCACTTCTTCTTCTTCTTCTTCTACTTCCTCTTCCTCTTATTCTTCTTCTTCTTCTTCTTGTTCTTCTTCTTCTACTACTACTACTACTACGACTTCTTCTTCTTCATCTTTTTCTTTTTCTTCTAATTCTTCTTCTTCTTCTTCTTCTCCCTCTTCTTCTTCTTCTTCTTTTGCTTCTTCTTCTTTTTCTTCTTCTTCTTCTTCTTCTTCTTCATCTCTGTCTTCGTCGACTTCTTCTTCTTCTTCTTCTTCTTCTACTTGTTCTTCTACTATATCTTCCCCTTCTTATCTTTATTCTCCTTCTTTTCCATCTTCTTCTTCTTCTTCTTCATTTTCTTCTTCTTCCTCTACTTCTTCTTCTTCCTGTTTCCCTTCTTCTTCTTCTCTTCTTCTTCTTCTTCTCTTTCTTCTTCTTCTTCTTCCTCTTTGGATTCCTCTTCTACTTCTACTACTTTTTTCCTTCTTCTTTTTCTTCTTCACTACTTTTTCTTATTCATTTTCATCTTCATATTCTTTCAACTTCTTCCTCTGCTTCTTCTTCTTTTTCTTCTACTTACTTCTTCTTCTTCATCTTCTTCTTATTCTTCTTCTTCTTCAACTTCGTCTTCATATTCTTCAACAACTTGTTCTTCTTCTTCTTGTTGTTCTTCTTCTTTTGCTTCTTGTTCTTCTTCTCCCCCTCCTTCTCCATCTAAATCTTCCTTCTCTTCTTCTTCTTTTCCTTCTTCTTCTTCTTCTTCTTCATCTTATTATTCTTCTTCTTCTCCTCTTCTTCTTGTCCTTCTTCTCCTTCTTCTACATCTTCGTCTCCTTCTTCTACATCTTCTTCTTCTTATTCTATTACTTCTACTTCTTCTTTTTCTTCTTCTTCTTCTTCTTTTTCTTATTCTTCTTCTTCTTCCTCTTCTTCTTATTCTTCTTCTTCTTCTTCTACTTCTTCTTCTTCTTCTTCTTTTCCTTCTTCTTCTTCTTCTTGTTCTTCTTCTTGTGCTTCCTTTTCTTCGTCTTCTTCCTCTTCTTCTTCTTCTTCTTCTTCATCTTCTTCTTCTTCTGCTTCTGCTTCTTCTTCTTCTTCGACTTCTTCTTTTTCTTCTTCTTCTTCTCCTTCTTCTTCTTCTTCTTCTTCTTCTCCTTCTTGTTCATGTTCTTCTTATTCCTCTTCTTCTTCTTCTTATTCTTCTTCTTCTTCTACTTCTTCTTCTCTCTTTTCTTTTACTTTCTATACTTCTTTTTCTTCTTCTTCTACATATTCTTCTTCTTCTCCTTTATCTTCTTTCTTCTTCTTTATGTACATCATCTTCTTCTTCTTCTACTTCTTATTCTTCTTCTTTATATACTTCTCCATCCTCTTCTTCTTCTTCTTCATCATCTTCTTCTTCGTCTTCATAATCTTCTTCTTCTTCTTCTTCTTCTTCAGCTTCATCTTCTTCTTCTTCTTCTTCTTCTTCTTCTTCTTCCTCTTCTTCCTATTCCTCTTCTTCTTCTTCTTCTCCTTCTTCTTCTTCTTCATCCTCTTCCTCCTCTTCTACTACTTTTACTTCTTCTTCTTCTTCTTCTTACTATTTTTCTTCTTGTTCCTCTTTCTTCTTCTTCTTCCACTTCTTCTTATTCTTCTTCTTCTTCTTCTTCTTCTTCTTCATCCTTCTTTTAATCTTCTTCTTCTTCTACTTCTTCTTCTTTCTCTTCTTCCTTGTCCTCCTCTTTTTCTTCTTGTTCCACCACTTCTTCCTCTTCTTCTTCTGCTTCTTAAACTTCTTCTTCTTCTTCTTCTACTACTACTTTTTCTTCTTCTTTCTCTACTTCTTCTACTCCTTCTACTCCTTCTTTGTCCTCTTATTCTTCTTCTCTTGTTATTATTCTTCATTTTCTTCTTCTTTTTCTTCATCATCACCATCATCATCATCTTCTTCTTCTTCTTATTCTTCTTCTTCCTCTTCTACAGCTTCTTCTTCTTCTTCTTCCTCTTTTTCTTCTTCTTCTACTTTTTCTTCTACCTCTTCTTCTACTTCTTCTTCTACTTCTTCCCATTCCTCTTTTTCTTTTCTTCTTCTTCTCTCCTTCTCCTTCTTCTTCTTCTTCTTCTACGACAACTACTAGTACTACTACTTCTTCCACTTCTTCTTTTTATTATTCTTCTTTTTCTGCTTCTCCCTCTTCTTCTCCTTCTTTTTTGTCGTTTTCTTCATCATCATCATCATCTTCTTCTTCTTCTTCTTCTTCTTCTACTACTACTACTTCTTCTTCTTCCCCTTCTACTTCTTTTCTTTTTCTTCTTCCTCTTTCCCTCCTTATCCCTCTTCTTCTTTTTCTTTTGCTTCTTCTACTTCTTCTTCTTCTTTTTCTTCTTCTTCTTCCTCTTCTTCTTCTTCTTCTGCTTCTTCTGCCTTTTCTTCTCTTATATCTTCCCCTTCTTACATTTCTTCTCCTACTTCTTCTTCTCCATCTTTTTCTTCTTCTTCTTCTTCATCATCTTCTTCTTCTTTTACTTCTTTTTCTTCTTCTTCTTCTTCTTCTTCTTCTTCTTCTTTTGTCCTTTGTCTTCTTCTTCTTCTTCTACTTCTTCTACTTCTTCCTCTTCTTCTTCTTCTTCTTCTTCTTCATCTTCTTCTTCTTCTTCTTCATCTTCTTCTACTTCTTCCTCTTCTTCTTTTTAATTTTCTTCTCCATCTTCTTCTTCTTCTTTCTCTTCGTCTTCTTCTTTTTCTTCTTCTTCATCTTCTCCTTGCTTTTCTGTTTCTTCTTCTCCATCTTCTTCTTCATCTTAAGACACTTCTTCCTCTCTTTCTTCTTCTTCTTTTGTTTTTCTTCTTCTTCATATTATTATTATTATTATAAATCTTTGTCCCCTTATTCTCCTTCTCCTTCTTCTCCTAATTCTTCTTCTTCATCTTCGTCATCATCATCATCATCATCATCTTCTTCTTCTTCTTCTTCATCATCTTCTTCTTCATCTTCTTCTTCATCTTCTTTGTCTTCTTCTTCTTCTTTGTCTTCCTCTTCTTCTTCTTCTTCTTCTTCTACTTCCTCTTCTTCTTCTTTTTCTTCTTCTTCTTCATCTGCTTCTTCTACTCCTTCATCATCATCTTGTTCTTCTTCTACTTCTTATTATTCTTCATTTTCTTCTTCTTTATCTTCTTCTTCTTCTTCTTCATCATCTTCTTCTTAT
>JAIUJO010000604.1:177500-185000 GCA_023846275.1 Vanilla planifolia
AATGAGAAAAAGACAAACTAGAGGAAGAACAATAAGAGGAAGTAGAAGAATAAGAACATGATGAAGAAGAAGAAGAAGAAAATGATGAAGGAGAAGAAGAAGAAAAAGAAGAAGAAAAAGAAGAAGAAGATGAAGAAGAAGAAGAAGAAGAAGAGGACGAAGCAGAAGAAGAAGAAGAAGAAAAAAAGAAGAAGAATAATAAAAAGAAGAAGAGGGAGAAAAAGAGAAAGTGGAAAGAAGTATAGAAGAAGAAGACAAAAAAGGAGAGGTTGGAGGAGAAGAAGAGGAAGAGAAAAAGGACGAAGAAGAAGAAAAAGAAGAAGACAAAGAAGATAAGATGAAGAAGAAGAAGAAGACAAAGAAGAGGAAGAAGAAGAGAAAGAAGAAGAAGAAAAAAAGAAAAAGAAGAAGAAGAAGAAGAAGAAGAAGAAGACGAAGAAGAAGTGGAAGAAGAACAAGAAGAAGAAGAAGAACAAGGAGAAGAAGAAGAAAGGGAAGAAGAAGAAGAAGAAGATGAAGAAGAAGAAGAAGAAGAAGGAGAAGAAGAGGAAGAAGAAGAAGGAGAAGAAGTAGAAAAAGGAGAAGAGGAAGAAGAGCTGGAGGAAGTAGTAGAATAAGTAAAAAAGAAGAATAAGAGGAGGGAGAAGAAGAAACGAAGGAAGAAGAAGAATAAGAAGAAGAAGAAGAAGGCAAAGCAGAAGATGGAGAAGAACAATAAGAATAAGAATAAGAAAAAGAAGAAGTCACTTAAGAAGAATGAGAAGAAGAAGGAGAAGAAGAAGGAGAAGAGCATGAAGATGAAGAAGAAGAAGATGATGATGATGAAAGAGAAGAAGAGGAAGAAGAACAAGTAGATGAAGATTAAGAAGTAGAAGAAGACGAAGAATAAGAAGAAGAAAACAAAGAAGTAGAAGAAGAAGAAGAAGAAGAAGACGAAGACGAAGAAGGCAAAGAAGAAGAAGAAGAAGAAGAAGAACATGAAAACGAAGAAGAGAAACAAGTAGATGAAGAAGAAAAAGAAGAAGAGGGGGAAGAAGAAGAATAAGAAGAAGAATAATAAGAAGAAGATGATGAAGAAGAAGAAAAAAAAGAAGAAGAAGAATTAGACAAAGAAAAAGAAGAAGAAGAAGAAGAAGAAGAAGAAGAGGATGAAGAAGAAGAAGAAGTCGAACAAGATGAAGGAGAAGAAAAAGAAAAATAATAAGAAGAAAAACAAGGAGAAGAAGAAGAAGTAGAAGTAGAAGTAGAAGAAGAAGAGTAGAAGAAGATGAACAAGAAGAAGAAGAAGAAAAAGAAGAACACGAAGAAAAAGAAGGCGAAGAAGAGGTAGAGGAAGAACAAGAAGAAGAAGAAGATGAAGAAGATGATGTAGAAGAAAATGAAGAGGAAGAAGAAGAACAAGAGGAGGAAGAAGAAGTAGAAGAAGAAGTAGAAGCAGAAGAAGAAGAAGAATAAGAAGAGGCCAAGTAGAAGAAGACGACGAAGAAGAAGAAGAAGAGGAAGAAGAATAAGAAGAAGAAGAAAAGAAGACAAAGAAGAACCAGAAGATGATGAAGAAAATCATGAAGTAGAAGAAGTATAGAAGAAGAAGAAGATGATGATGATTAAGAAGAAGAAGTAGAAGAAGAATAAAAAGAGAAAGAAGAAGAAGGTGAAGGAGAAGAAGAAGAAGAACAAAAGGAAGAAGCAGAAGAAGAATAAGAATAAGGAGAAGTAGAAGAAGAAGAAGATGATGAGGATGAGATGAAGAAGAAGAAGATGAAGAAGAAAAAGAAGAATTAGAGGAGGAAAAAGATGAAGAAGAAGAAGAATGCCAAGAAGAAGAAGAAGAAGAATGACAAGAAGAAGAAGAAGAACAAGAAGAGGATGAAGATGATGATGAAAAAAAAAGAAGAGGAGATGCAGAAGAAGAAGACGAAGAAGAAGAACATGAAGAGGAAGACGAAGAAGAAGAAGAAGAAGAAGAAGGATAAGAATTAGAAGAAGACGAAGAAGAAGAAGAAGAAGAAGTTGATGATGAACTAAAGGAAGAAGAGGAGGAGGAGGAAGAAGAAGAGGAATAAGAAGAAGAAGAAGAAGAAAAAGGAGAAGAAGAAGGAGAGATGAAGAAGAAGAAAAAAACGGGGAGATGAAGAAGAAGTTGAGGAAGAGGTAGAAGAAAGAGGAAGAAGATGACGAATAAGTAGAAGAAGAAAAAGAAGAAGAAGAAGGAGAAGAAGAAGAAGAGGAAGAAGGAGACAAAGAACAAGATGAAGAAGAAGAAGGAAAAGGAGAAGAAAATGAAGCAGAAGAAAAAGAGGAAGAAGAAGAGGAAGAAGAAGAAGTCAAAGAAGATAATAAAGAAGAAGAAGAGGAAGAAGAAGAAGAGGAAGAAGATGATAAAGAAGAAGAAGAAGAAGAAGAAGAAGAAGAAGAATAGGAAGAGGAAGAAGAAGAAGAAGAAGAAGAAGAAGAAGAATATGAGAAGAAGAGGAAAAGAAGATGAAGAAGAAGAAGAAAAAGAAAAGGAAGAGGAATAAGAAGAAGAAAAAGAAGAAGAAGAAGAAGATGAAGAAGAAGAACAAGATGAAAAAGAAGAAGAAGAAGAATTAGAAGAAGAAGAAGAAGAAGAAGAAGAAGATGATGATGATGATGATGATGATGATGATGATGAAGCATAAAAAGAAGAAGATTAAAATGAAGTGGAAGAAGTAAAAGTCAAAGAAGAAGAAAAAAATAGGAAGTTGAAGAAGAAGATGAAAAAGAAAAAGACAAAGAAGGAGAAGAAGAAGAAGTAGAACAAAATGAAGAAGGAGAAGAAGAAGAAGAAGAAGAAAGAGGAGAAGAAGAAGGAGAAGAAGAATAAGAAAAAGAAGAAGAAAATGAAATAGATAAGGTAAAAGAAGTCTGACAAGAAAAAAAGATGGAGAGGAAAAAGAATGAAAGGAAGAAGAAAAAGATGATGAAGAAGAAGAAGACAAAGAAGGAGAAGAAAAAGATGAAGAAGAAGAAGAAGAAGAAGAAGAGAGGAAGGAAAAGTAGAAGAAGAAGAAGAGGAAGATTAATAGTAATAATAATAATAATAATAATAATACAATACTTATATGAAGAAGAAGAATAAGAAGAAGATGAACAGGAAGAAGAAGAAGAAGAATAAGAAGAAGAGCAAGAAGAAGTAGAGGGAGAAGAAAAAAAAGAAGAAGATGAAGAAGAAGAAGAAGAAGACGAAGGAGAAGAAGATAAAGAAGACGAAGAAGAAGAAGAAGAAGAAGAAGAAGTAGAAGAAGAAGAGGAAGAAGAAGAGGAAGAATGTGAAGAAGGAGAAGAATAATGTGAAGAAGGAGAAGAAGATGAAAATGAAAATGAAGAAGAAGAAGAAGAGGAAGAGGAAGAATAAGAATTGGAAGAAGAAGACAAAGAAGAAGAAGTAGTAGAAGAAGAAAAAGAAGAGGACAAAGAAGAAGATGACGATGAAGAAGTGGAAGAAGAAGAAGAATAAAAAGAAGTAGATTAATAATAATAACAATAAGAAAAAGAATAACAATAATAATAATGATAATAATAATAATAATATGAACAAGAAGAGGAAGAAGAAGAAGAAGAAGATGAAGAAGAAGAGGAAGAAGATGAAGGAGAAGAAGAAGATGAAGAAGAAGACGAAGAAGAAGCAGAAGAAGAGGAAGAAGAAAAAGAAGAAGAAGAAGATGAGGGATGTAGAAGAAGAAGAAAAAGTAGTAGTAGTAGAAGAAGAAGAAGATGCAAATACACAAGAGGAAAAAGAAGTCGAAGAAAAAGAAGAAGAGGCAAAAAAGAAGAAGAGGCAAAAAAGAAGATGAAGAAGAAGTCAAAGAAGAAGAAGAAGAAGAAGAAGAAGGAGATGAAGCATGAGAAGAAGATGAAAAAGAAGAAGAAGAAGAAGAAGCATTACAAGAAGAAGAGGAAGAGGAAGAAGGTGGAGAAGATGAAGAAGAAGATGATGATGATGACTAAGAAGAAGGAGAAGAAGAAGACTAAGAAGAAGAAGCTAAAGAAGAAGAAGAAGAAGAAGAAAAATAAGAAAAAGGAGACGAAGTAGAACAAGGAGAAGAAGGGGAAGTAGAAGAAGGATGAGGAGGAGGAGAAGACGAAGAAGAAGAAGAAGATGATGACGAAGAAGAAGAAGAAGAATAAAATTAAGAAGAAGAAGAAGAAGAAGAAGACGATCAAGAAGAAGAAGAATAAGAAGAAGACATAGAAGAAGAGGCAAATGAAAAAGAAGAATAAGAATAAGAAATAGAAGACTAAGAAGGTGATGAAGAAGAAGAACAGGAAGAAGAGACAAAAGAGGTAGAAAATGAAGAAGAAGAAGAAGGAGAAGAAGGAGAAGGACAAGAAGGAGAAGAAGGAGAAGAAGGCAAAGAAGAAGAACAAGGAGGAGGAGAATAACTAGGAGGAGAAGAAGAAGAAAGTGAAAAAGAAAAAAAGAAAATGAAGAAGAAGAAGATGATGAACAAGAAGTAGAAGAAGAAGAAGGACAAGAAGAAGAAAAAGAAGAAGAAGAAGAAGAAGAAGATGATGAAGAAGAAGAAGAAGAAGAAGTAGAAGAAGAAGAAGAAGAAGATGATGATAATGATGAAGAAGAAGAAGCAAAAAAAGAAGATGAAGAAGATTAAGAAGAAGAAGTAGAAACCAAACTGGAAGAAGTAGAAGTCAAAAAAGAAGAAGAAGAAGGAAAAAAAGAAGAAGAAGACAGAAGAAGAAGAAGAAGAAGTAGAAGAAGAAGAAGAAGTAGAAGAAGAAGAAGTAGTAGTAGCAGTAGAACAAGAAGATGAACATGGAGAAGAAGAAGAAGAAGAAGAAGAAGAAGAATGAGAAGAAAAAGAAGAAGTAGACAAAGAAGAAGAAGAAGAAGAAGATAATGAAGAAGAAGATGAAGAAAAGGAAGAAGAAGATGAAGAAAAAGTAAAAGAAGGAGAAGAAGGAGAAGAAGAAGATGAAGAAAAAGAAGAATAAGAGGAAGAAGAAAAAGAAGAAGAAGAAGAAATAGAAGAAGAAGAAGAAGGAGAAGCATAATAATAATAATAATACTAACAATAATAAGACAAAGATCAAGAAGAAGAAGAAGTAGAGGAAGAAGGAGAAGAAGAAGAAGAAGAAAAAGAATAGGAAGAAGGAGAAGAAGATGATGATGTTGATGAAGAAGAATAAGAAGAAGACAAAGCAGAAGAAGAAATAGAGGAAGACAAAGAAGTAGATGGAGAAGATGAAGAAATAGAAGAAGACAAAGAAGAAGAGGAAGAAGAAGAACTAGAGAAGAAGAAGGAAAAGAAGAAGAAGAAGAAGAAGAAGAAGAAGAAGAAAAAGATGAAGATGAAGATGAAGAAGAAGTAGAAGCAGAAGAAGAAGAAGATGAAGAAGATAAAGAATAAGAAGAAGAAAATGGAGTGGAAGAAGTAGAAAAGAAGAAGAAAATAAGAGGAAGAAGAAGAAGAAGATGATGACGAAGAAGAAGAAGAAGAAGAAGGTGAAAAAGAAAAAGAAGAAGATCAAGAAGTATTACTAGAAGAAGGAGAAGAAGAAGAAGAAGAAGGAGAAGAAGAAGGAGAAGAATGAGAAGAAGAAGAAGAAGATGATGAAAATGAAGTTAAGATAAAAGAAGATTGAGAAGAAAAATAAGACGGAGAAGAAGGAGAACAAAAAGAGATGTAGAAGAAGGCGAAGAAGAAGAAGAAGCAGAAGAAGAAGACAAAGAAGGGGAAGAAGAAATCGAAGAAGTAGTAGTAGTAGAAGAAGAAGAATAATAAGAAGAAGAAGAAGAAGAAGAGAAGAAGGTGAAGCAGAAGATTAAGATGATGAAGAAGAAGAATAATAATAATAACACCAATAAAAATAATTATAAGAACAAGTAGAATAAGAAGATGAAGAAGAAAAAGAGAAACAAGAAGAAGAAGAAGAAGAAGAAGTAGAAGGAAAAGAAAAAATAGAAGAAGATAAAGAACAAGAAGAAGATGAAGTGGAAGAAAAAGAAGAACAAGAAGAAGAAGGCGAGGAACAAGAAGTGGAAGAAGAAGATGATGATGAAAATGAAGAAGGTGAAGACAAAGAAGAGGAAGACAAGGAATAGAAAGAAGAAGAAGAAGAAGAAGAAAAAGACGAAGAAGAAGATGAAGAAGAAGAAACAAAAGAAGAAGAAGAAGAAGAACAATAATAAAAAGAGGTAGAATATTAATAATAATAATAATAAGAAGAAAAAGAACAATAATAATAATAATAAGAAAACGAAGAACAAGAAGGAGAAAAAGAAGAAGAAGAGGAAGAAGAAGAAGAAGATGATGAAGATGATGAAGAAGAAGAAGATGAAGAAGAAGAAGTAGAAGAAGAAGGAGATGAAGGAGAAGAACAAGAGGAAGAAGAAGAAGAAGAAGACAAAGAAGAAGAAGAAGTAGAAGTAGAAAAAGAAGAAGAAGAAGAAGAAGCAACAGAAGAAGAAAAAGTAAAAGAAGAAGAAGCAGTTAAAGAAGAAGAAGATAAACAAGAGAAAAAAGACGTAGAAGAAAAAGAAGAAGACGAAGATGAAGAAGAAGAAGACGAAGAAAAAGAAGAAGAAGAAGAAGAAGATGAAGACGAAGAAGAAGAAGAAGAAGCAGAAGAAGAAGGAGATGAAGCATGAGAAGAAAGTGAAGGAAAAGAAGAAGAACCATTACAAAAAGAAGAGGAGTAGGAAGAAGGTGAAGAAGAAGAAGAAGAAGAAGATGACGAGTAAGAAGAAGGAGAAGAAGAAGACAAAGAAGAAGAAGAAGAAGAAGAAGAAGAAGAAAAAGAATTGGAAGGAGAAGAAGGAGAAGAAGTACAAGAAGGAAAATAAGGAGAAGGAGAAGATGTAGAACAAGGAGAATAAGGCGAAGAAGAAGGAAGAGGAGTAAAAGAAGAGGAAGAAGAAGAAAAAGAAGAAGAAGAAGAATAAGAATAAGAAGAAGAAGAAGAAGAAGAAGAAGTCATAGAAGAGAGGAACAAGAAGAAGAGGTAGATGAAAAAGAAGAAGAAGAAAAAAATAAGAAGAAAATGAAGAAGAAGAAGAAGAATGAGAAGATGGAGAAGAAGGAGAAGGACAAGAAGGACAAGAAGGAGAAGAAGGCAAAGAAGAAGAACAAGGAGGAGGAGAATATGGAGGAGGAGGAGGAGAATAAGGAGGAGGAGGAGGAGAGGAAGAAGATGAAGAAAAAAAAGAAAATGAAGAAGTCGATGAAGATGAAGAAGAAGAAGAAGAAGAAGAGAAAGAAGAAGAAGAAGAAGAAGAAGAAGTTGAAGAAGAAGAAGAAGAAGAAGAAGATAAACAAGAGGAAAAAGAAGTAGAAGAAAAAGAAGAAGACGACAAAGACGAAGAAGAAGAAGATGAAGAAGAAGAAGAAGAAGAAGAAGAAGACGATGAAGAAGAAGAAGTAGAAGAAGAACGAGATGAAGCATGAGAGGAAGAAGAAGGAAAAGAAGAAGAACCATTATAAGAAGAGGAGGAGTAGGAAGAAGGTGAAGAAGAAGAAGCAG
>JAIUJO010000604.1:190000-200000 GCA_023846275.1 Vanilla planifolia
AGAGGAAGAAGGAAAGAAGGAGGAGTAGAAGAAGGAGAAGGAGTAGAAGTTGAAGAAGGAGAAGAAAAAAAAGAAGAAGAAGAAGAGGAAGAAGAACAAGACGAACACGAAAAGGCGGAAGAAGAAGAACAAGAAGAATAACAATAATAAGAAGAAGATGATGATGATGATGATGAAGCAGGCGAAAAAGAGGAAGAGAAAGACTAAGGAGTGGACAATGAAGAAGATGAAGAATAATAAAAAGAAGAAGAATAGAAAGAATAATAATAATAAGAAGAAGAAGAAGAAAAGGAAGAAGAAGAAAAAGAAAGAGATGAAAAAGAAGAAGAAGTAGAAGAAGAAGAAGAAGAAGAGGAAGAAGAAGAAGAAGAGAAGAAAGAAGAAGAAGTTGAAGAAGAAGAAGAGGAAGAAGAAGAAGTTGAAGAAGGAGAAGAAGAAGAAGAAGAAGAATAAGATGTTGATGAAGAAGAAGAAAACGAGGAAGAAGGAGAAGGAGAAGAAGAAGATGGAGAAGTAGAAGAATGAGATGAAGAAGAAGAGGAAGAAGATGAAGAAGGAGAAGAAGAAAAAGAAGATGATGATGAAGAAGAAGAAAACAAAGAAGAAGAAGAAGGAGGAGGACGAGAAGAAGAAGAAGTGTAAGAAGAAGAAGAAGAAGAAGAAGAACACGAAGAAAAGGAAGAAGAAAAAGACAAAGAATAACAAGAATAAGAAGAAGAACCAAAACAAGAAGAAGTCGAGGAAGAAGAAAAAGAAGAAGATCAAGAAGAAGAAGAAGAAGAGGATGTAGAAGTAGTTGAAGAAGAAAAAGAAGAAGTAGGAGAAGAAGGAGAAGAAGAAGAAGAAGATGATGATGATGATGATGATGATGTTGATCTAAGATGGAGAAGAAGTTAGAAGTACAAGAAGAGGTAGAAGATGTAGAAGGACAATTAGAAGAAGAAGAAGAAGAAGAATAAAGAGAAGGAGAAGAAGAAGAAGAAGACGAAGAAGAAGATGACAAAGTTGAAGAAGAGGAAGAAGAAGAAGTTGTAGAAGAAAAAGAAGATGAAGAAGAAGAAGTAGAAGAAGCAGAAGAAGAAGAAGAAGATGTAGAGGAAGGGTAGAAGAAGAACAAGAAGAGGAAGAAGAAGAAGAAGAAGGAGATGAAGAAGAGGAAGAAGAAGAAGAAGAAGAAGACGAAGAAGAAGAAGAAGAACATGAAGAAGACAAGATGAAGAAGATGGGGAAGAAGATGACGAAGAAGAGGAAGAACAAGGAGACAAAGAAGAAGAAGAAGAAGAAGAAGATGACGAAGAAGAAGAAGAAGAAGAAGAAGAAGAAGTATACGAAGAAGAAGAAGAAGAAGGCAGAGGAGAAGAAGAAGAACGGGAAGAAGGAGAAGAAGAAGAAGAAGAAGAAGAAGAAGAAAATGAAGAAGAAGACAAAAAAGAGGAAGAAGAAGAAGGAGAAAAATAATAACAATAATAACAATAATACTAAAAATAATAATAATAGGCAGAAGACGAAGACAAGGAAGAAGAAGAAGAGGAAGATGAAAACTAAGAAGTAGAAGAAGAAGAAGAAAATGGGAAGAAGAAGAAGATTAAGTTGAAGAAGAAAAAGATGATGAAGAAGAAGAACAAGTTGAAGAAGAAGTAGAAGAAGAAAAAGATGGTGAAGAAGAAGAAGAAGAAGAAGAAGATGATGATGAAGAAGAAGATGAAAGTTGAAGAGAAAGAAGAGGAAGAGAAGTAGAATAATAAAAAAAAGGAAAGGAAGAAGAAAAAGAAGAAAAAGAAGAAGAAGAAGAAGAATAAGAAGAAGAAGATGAAGAAGTAAAAGAAGAAGTAGAAGAAAAGAAGAGGAAGAAGAAATAGAAGAAGAATGAGAAAAAGATGTAGAAGTAAAGGGAGAAGAAGAAGAAGAAGAAGAGGAAGAAGAAGACCAAGAAGATGAAGAAGAAGAAGAAGAAGAAGGCAAAGAAGAAGAAGAAGGAGAAGAAGAAGAAGAAGATGATGATGATGTAGAAGAAGAAGAAGACGAAGTATACGAAGAAGATGAAGTAGTAGAAGAAGAAGACGAAGAAGAAGAAGAAGAAGAAGAAGAAGAAGAACAAGAAGAATAAGTAGAAGAAGAAGAAGACGAGGAAGAAGAAGAAGCAGAAGAAGAAGAAGAAGAAGAAGAACAACAACAACAACAAGATGTCGAAGAAGAAAATGAAGATGAAGAAGAAGAAGAAGAAGATGAAGAAGAAGAGGGAGAAGAAGACAAGGAAGAAGAAGAAGGAGAAGATGATGATGGTGATTATGATGAATAGAAGAAGATCAAGAAGTAGAGGTAGAAGAAGGGAAATAAGAAGAAGAAGAAGAAGAAGAAGAAGAAGAAGATGAAAATGAAGAAGAACAATGAGAAGACAAGGAAGAGGAAGAAGAAGAAGAAGAAGAAGAACAAGAAGAAAACAAAGAAGAAGAGGAGGAAGTAGAAGAAGAAGAAGATGATGATGATGAAGATGAAGAAGAAGAGAATAAGAAGAACCGAAAAAGGGAAAAAGAGGAGAAGAAGAAGAATTAGAAGAAGAGGAAGAAGAAGAAGAAGAAAAAGAGGAAGAAGAAGATAAAGAGGAAGAAGAAGAAGTAGAAGATGATGAAGAAGAAGAAGATGATGATGATGAAGAGGAAGAAAAAGAAGAAGAAGAAGAAGAACAAGAACAAGAAGAAGAAGGGAAAGAAGAATGAGGAAGAAGAAGAAGAAGAAGAAGAAGTAAAAGAAGAAGAAGGAGAGGTAGAAGAAGAAGATAAAGAAGAAGAAGATGATGATGATGAAGAAGATGACGAACAAGAAGAAGACAAAAGAGAAAAAGAAGAAGAAGTAGCAGAAGAAGAAGAATTTGATGATGATGAAGAAGAAGAAAAAAATAATAAAAAGAAGAACAACAGGGTGAAGAAAAAGATGAAAAAGAAGAAGAGGAAAATTAAGAAGAGGAAGAAGAAGAAGGAGAAGAGGAAGAAGAAAAAGAAGTTGTAGAAGATGATTTATTGAAAGAAGAACGTGAGGAGGAGGTGGAAGAAGAAGCAGAAGAAAAAGTAGAATAAGAAGAAGTAGAAGAAGAAGAAGATGAGGAAGAGGAAGAAGTAGAAGAAGTTGAGGAAGATGAAGAAAAAGAAGAAGATGATGATGAAGAAGAAGAAGAAAAAGAAGAGGAAGAAAAGACGGAGACGAGGAAGAAGAAGAAGAAGAAGAGGGAGAAGAAGAAGAAGAAGAAGAAGAAGTAAAAGAAGAAGAAGAAGAAGAAGAAGTAAAAGAAGAAGAACAAGAAGAAGAAGAAGAAGAAGAGAAAGAAGAAGAAGAAGATGGAGTGGTAGAAGAAGAAGAAGAAGAAGAAGAAGATGATGAAGAAGATGACGAACAAGAAGAAGACAAAAGAGAAAAAGAAGAAGTAGCAGAAGAAGAAGAATTTGATGATGATGAAGAAGAAGAAAAAAATAATAAAAAGAAGAACAACAGGGAGAAGAAAAAGATGAAAAAGAAGAAGAGGAAAATTAAGAAGAGGAAGAAGAAGAAGAAGAGGAGGAAGAAGAAAAAGAAGTTGTTGAGGAAGATTTATCGGAAGAAGAACGTGAGGAGGAGGAAGAAGCAGAAGAAAAAGACGAATAAGAAGAAGTAGAAGAAGAAGAAGATGAGGATGAGGAAGAAGTAGAAGAAGTAGAGGAAAATGAAGAAAAAGAAGAAGATGATGATGAAGAAGAAGAAGAACAAGAAGAGGAAGAAGAAGACAGAGAAGAAGAAGAAGAAGAAAAAGAAGAAGAGGGAGAAGAAGAAGAAGAAGAAGAAGACGAAAAAGATGAAGAAAAAGAAGAAGAAAAAGAAAAAGAAGAATCAGAGGAAGTAGGAGAAGAAGAATAGAATTAGAAGAATAGGAAGAAGAAGAAGAACAAGCGGAGGATGAAGATGATGATGAAAATAAGAAGAAGAAGCGAAGAAGAAGAAGCGAAGAGGAAGAAGAAGAAGAAGATGATGAAGAACCAGAGGAAGAAGAAGAAGAAGAAAAATAATAATAATAATAATAATAATAACAATAATAATAATAATAACAAGAAGAAGAAGAAGAAGAAGAGGAAGAGTATAAAGAGGAGGAGGAGGTGGAAGAAGAAGAAGAAGAAGAAGAAGACGAAGAAGAAGAAGAAGAAGAAGAAGAAGAAGAAGAAGAAGAAGAAGAAGAAGAAGAATAAGAATAAGAAGAAGAAGAAGAAGAAGAGGAAGAGCATGAAGAGGAAGAAGAAGAAGAAGTAGAAGAAGAAGAAGAAGAGGAAGAAGAAGAAGAAGAAGAGGGAGAGGAGGAAGAAGTAGAGATGAAGTAGATGATGATGAAGACGAGGAAGAAAATAAAGAACAGGAAGAAATAGTAGTAGTAGAAGAAGAAGAAGAAGATCACGAGGAAGAAGAAGAAGAAGAAGAAGAAGAAGGAGACGAAGAATTATCGAAGAAGAAGAAAAAAATGAATAAGAATAAGAATAAGAAGAAGGAGAAGTGGAAGAAGAACAAGAAGAAGAAGAAGAAGAAGAAGCAGAAGAAGGTGAAGGAGAAGAAGGAGAAGAGGAAGAAAGAGAAAAGGAAGAGGAAGAAGAAGAAGAAGAAGGGGAAGAAGTTGAAGAAGAAAGAGAAGAAGTAGGAGAAGAAGAAGAAGAAAAAGAAGAAGAAAAAGGAGAATAAGAATAGGAGGAAGAAGAGGAAGAAGAAGAAGAAGAAGAAAATGAAGAATAAGTGGATGAAGTAAGAGAAGAAGAAAAAGGAGAGGAAGATAAAGAACAAGAAGAAGAGGAAGATAAAGAGGAAGAAGAAGTAGAAGACGTAGAAGAAGAAAAAAAGAAGGAGAAGGAGAAGAAGAAGATGAAGAAGAAGAAGAAAAACATGATGAAGAAGAAGAACAAGAAGAAGACGAAGAAAAAGAACAAGAGGACAAAGAACAAGAAAAATAGGAAGAAGATGAAGAAGTAGAATAGAAAGAAGAAGGAGATCATGAGGAAGAAGAAGATGAAAAAAATGATGAAAAAGATCATGATGAAGAAGGAGTAAAAGAAGAAGAAAAAGAAGAATAGAATGAAGAAGAATGAGAAGCACAAAAAGGAGGAGAAGAAGAAGAAGAACAAGAACAAGAAGAAGAAGGAGAAGACAGGAAGGAAAAGAAGAAGAATAAGAAGATAAAGATGATGATGATGAAAAAGAAGAAGAAGCAGAAGAAGAAGAAGAGGAAGACGAAGAAGAAGGCGAAGAAGAAGAAGAAGAAGAAAGAGAATAAGAAGAAGAAAAAGAAGAAGGGAAAGAAGAAGAACTAGAAGAAGAAGAACAAGAATAAGAAGACGAAGAAAAGCAGAATGCGAAGAAGAAGAAGACGAACAAGAAGAGGACGATGAAGAAGAAAATGAAGAAGTCAAAGAAAAGGAAGAAGTAGAGGTAGTAGAAGAAAAGGAAGAAGAAGAAGAAGAAGAAGAAGAAACTAAGAAGAAGACGAAGAAATGGAAGAAGAAGAAGACGAACAATAAGTAGAAGAGGATGAAGAAGAAGAAGAAGAAGAAGACAAAGAAAAGGAGGACGAGAAAGAAGAAGAACAAAAACAAGAACAAGAAGACGATGAAGAAGAAAATGAAGAAGATGAAGAAGAAGAAGAAATAGAAGAAGATGAAGACGAAGAAGAAGAAGGAGAAGAAGGAGAAGAAGAAGAAGAAGAAGAAGAAGAAGATGAAGAAGAAGAAGAAGAAGAAGAAGAAGATGAAAAATAAGGAGGAGGAGGATAAGAAGAGGAAGAAGAAGAAGAAGAAGAAGAATAACGAGAAGAAGAAGAAGATAAAGAACGAGAAGAAGAACAAGAAGATGAAGAAGAAGAAGACGAAGAAGAGGAAGAACAAGGGGAAGATAAAAAGAAGATGAAGATAAAGTGGAAGAAAAAGAAGTAGAGGACGAAAAAGATGAAGAAGAAGAAGAAGGAGAGGGAGAAGATGTAGAAGGGGAAGAAGAAGAAGAGGAAGGAGAAGAAGAAGAAGGGGAAGGAGAAGAGGAAGAAGAAAAAGATGATGAAGTAGAAGAAGAAGAAGGACAAGAAGAAGAAGATGATTGAGAAGAAGAAGAACGAGAAGAAGAATAAGAAGAAGAAGAAGAAGAAGAAGAAGAAAAATAAGAAGAAGAAGAAGAAGAATAAGAAGATGAATGAGAAGAAGAAGAAGCAGTAGAAGTTGAAGAAGAGTTAAAAGAAGAAGAAGAAGAAGAAGAAGAAGAAGAAGAAAAAGAAGAAGAGGAAGAAGATAAAGAAGAAGAAGAAGAAGAAGTAGAAGAAATAGAAGAAAAAGAAGAGGAAGAAAAAGTAGAAGAAAAAGAAGAAGACAAAGCCAAAGAAGAAGAAGAAGACAAAAAGGAGGAGGAAGAGGAAGAAGATGAAGAAGAGGAAGAAGAAGAAGAAGAAGTGGAAGAAGAAGAAGAAGAGGAGGAAGAAGAAAGAGAAGAAGAAGAAGAAGAAGAAGAAGAAGAAGACTAAGAAGAAGGGGAAGAAGAAGAAGAAGAAGAAGAAGATGATGATGAAGAAGAAGAAGGCAAAGAAGAACAAGATGAAGAAGATGATGAAGAAGGGGAAGAAGAAGAAGAAGAAGAAGAAGAAGGATAAGTAGAAGAAGAAGAAGGAGAAGAAGAAGCAAACGAAGAAGGAGAAAAAGAAGGAGAAGAAGGAGAAGGTGAAGGAGAAGTTGAAGGAGAAGTAAAAGAAGAAGAAGAAGAAGAATAAGAAGAGGTAGAAGAAGAAGAGCAGGAGGAATAAGAAGAAGAGGAAGAAGAAGAAGAAGAAGTGGAAGAAGACGAAGAAGAAGAAGACAAAAAAAGAAAAAGAAGTAGTAGAAGAAGATGTTTTTGATGAAGAAGAAGATGATGAAAAATAAAAAAAGAAGAACAACAAGAAGAAGAAAAATTTGAAGAACAAGAAGAGGAAAATGAAGAAGAAGAAGAAGAAGAAGTAGAAGAAGAAAAAGACAAGAAGAAGAAGAAGAAGAAGAAAAAGAAAAAGAAGACGATGAAGAGGAAAAAGACGAAGAAGGAGAAGGCGAAGAATGAAAAGAAGAAGATTAAGAAGTAGAAGAAGAAGAAGAAGAAGAAGAAGTTGAAGAAGAAGAAGACAAAGAAGAAGAAGAGGAAGAAGAAGTCAAAGAAATGGAAAAAGAAGAAGAAGATGAAGAAGAAAAAGAAGCAAAAGACAAAGAAGAAGAAGAAGGAGAAGAAGGTGAAGAAGAAGAAGAAGAAGAAAAATAAGGATTAAGAGGAGGATAAGAAGAGGAAAAAGAAGAAGAAGAAGAAGAATAAGAAGAAGAAGAAGATAAGAAGAAGAAGAAGAACAAGAAGATTAAGAAGAAGATGACGACGAAGAAGAAGAACAAGGGGAAGAAAAAAAGAAGATGAAGAAAAAGAAGAACACAATGAAGAAGAAGAAGAAGGAGAGGGAGAAGATGTAGAAGGGGAAGAAGAAGAAGGGGAAGGAGAAGAAGAAGAATAAAAAGATGAAGGAGATGAAGAAGAAGATGATTGAGAGGAAGAAGAAGAAGGAGAAGAAGAAGAAGAACAAGAAGAACAAGAAGAAAAATAATTAGAAGATGAAGAAGAATAATAAGAGGAATAAGAAGAAGTAGAAGTAGAAGTAGCAAAAAAGTAAGAAGAACAAGAAGATGATGATGATGATGACGAAGTAGAAGAATAAGTCGAAGAAGAAGAAGTAGAAGAAGAACAAGAACAAGAAGAAGAAGAAAAAGAGAAAGAAGTAGAAAAAGAAAAAGAAGAAGAAAAAGTAGAAGAGAAAGAAGACAAAGAAGAAGAAGAAGAAGTAAAAGAAGAAGAAGAAGAGGAAGAAGAAGAAGAAGAAGAGGGAGAGGAGGAAGAAGTAGATGATGATGAAGACAAGGAAGAAGATGAAGAACAGGAAGAAATAGAAGAAGTAGTAGAAGAAGAAGAAGATGACGAGGAAGAAGAAGAGGAAGAAGAAGAAGAAGAAGAAGGAGATGCAGAATTATCGAAGAAGAAGAAAAAAATGAATAAGAATAAGAATAAGAAGGAGAAGTGGAAGAAGAACAAGAAGAAGATGATGTAGAAGAAGAAGAAGAAGAAGAAGAAGAAGAAGTAGAAGAAGGTGAAGGAGAAGGAGAAGAGGAAGAAGGAGAAAAGGAAGAGGAAGAAGAAGAAGAAGAAGGGGAAGAAGTTGAAGAAGAAAGAGAAGAAGTAGGAGAAGAAGAAGAAGAAAAAGAAGAAGAAAAAGGAGAATAAGAAGAGGAGGAAGAAGAGGAAGAAGAAGAAGAAGAAGAAGAAGAATAAGAGGAGGAAGTAAGAGAAGAAGAAGAAGGAGGGGAAGATAAAGAACAAGAAGAAGAGGAAGATAAAGAGGAAGAAGAAGTAGAAGATGAAGAAGAAGAAAAAAAGAAGAAGAAGGAGAAGGAGAAGAAGAAGATGAAGAAGAAGAAGAAAAACATGATGAAGAAGAAGAACAAGAAGAAGACGAAGAAAAAGAACAAGAAGACCAAGAAAAGGAAGAATAAGAAGAAGAAGAGGAAGAAGATGAAGAAGTAAAAGAGAAAGAAGAAGGAGATCATGAAGAAAAAGAAGTTGAAGAAGATGAAGATGAAGAAGAAGAAGGGGAAGATGAAGAAAATGATGAAAAAGATGATGATGAAGGAGTATAAGAAGAAGAAAAAGAAGAATAGAATGAAGAAGAATTCGAAGCACAAGGAGGAGAAGAAGAAGAAGAACAAGAACAAGAAGAAGAAGGAGAAGACAGGAAGGAAAAGAAGAAGAAGAAGAAGATAAAGATGATGATGATGAAAAAGAAGAAGCAAAAGAAGAAGAAGAGGAAGACGAAGAAGAAGGCGAAGAAGAAGAAAGAGAATAAGAAGAAGAAGAAGAAGAAGGGGAAGAAGAAGAACTTGAAGAAGAAGAACTAGAAGAAGAAGAACAAGAATAAGAAGACGAAGAAAAGCAGAAGACGAAGAAGAAGAAGACAAAGAAGAAGAGGACGATGAAGAAGAAAATGAAGAAGTCAAAGAAAAGGAGGAAGTAAAGGTACTAGAAGAAAAGGAAGAAGAAGAAGAAGAAGAAGAAGAAACTAAGAAGAAGACGAAGAATTGGAAGAAGAAGAAGACGAACAATAAGTAGAAGAAGATGAAGAAGAAGAAGAAAAAGAAGACAAAGAAAAGGTGGACGAGAAAGAAGAAGAAGAAGAAGAACAAAAACAAGAAGACGATGAAGAAGAAAATGAAGAAGATGAAGAAGAAGAAGAAATAGAAGAAGATGAAGACGAAGCAGAAGAAGGAGAAGAAGGAGAAGAAGAAGAAGAAGAAGAAGAAGAAGATGAACAATAAGGAGGAGGAGGAGGATAAGAAGAGGAAGAAGAAGAAGAAGAAGAAGAAGAATAATGAGAAGAAGAAGAAGATAAGAAGAAGAAGAAGAAGAAGATAAAGAAGGAGAAGAAGAACAAGAAGATGAAGAAGAAGAAGACGAAGAAGAGGAAGAACAAGGGGAAGATAAAAAGAAGATGAAGATAAAGTGGAAGAAAAAGATGTAAAGGACAAAAAAGATGAAGAAGAGGAAGAAGGAGAGGGAGAAGATGTAGAAGGGGAAGAAGAAGAAGAGAAAGGAGAAGAAGAAGAAGGGGAAGGAGAAGAGGAAGAAGAAAAAGATGATGAAGTAGAAGAAGAAGAAGAAGGACAAGAAGAAGAAGATGATTGAGAAGAAGAAGAAGGAGAAGAAGAATAAGAAGAAGAAGAAGAAGAAGAAGAAGAAGAAGAAGAAAAATAAGAAGAAGAAGAAGAAGAATAAGAAGATGAATGAGAAGAAGAAGAAGCAGTAGAAGTTGAAGAAGAGTTAAAAGAAGAAGAAGAAGAAGAAGAAGAAGAAGAAAAAGAAGAAGAGGAAGAAGATAAAGAAGAAGAAGTAGAAGAAAAAGAAGAAAAAGAAGAAAAAGAAGAGGAAGAAAAAGTAGAGGAAAAAGAAGAAGACAAAG
>JAIUJO010000604.1:202500-207500 GCA_023846275.1 Vanilla planifolia
AAGACAAAGATGAAGAAGAAGAAGAAGAAGAGGACGAAGAAAAAGTAGTAGAAGAGGAATAATAAGAAGAAGAACGAGAGGAGGACGAAGAAGAAGAAGTAGAAGAAAAAGAAATCTGAGAAGAAGTAGAAGAAGAAGATGAAGAAGATGAAGATGTAGAAGAAGAAGTAGTTGAAGAAGAAAAAGAAAAATAAGAAGATGATGAAGAAGAAGAACAAGAACAAGAAGACGAAGAAGAAGAAGCAGAAGAAGAAGAAGAAGAAGAAAAAGCAGAGGAAGAAGAAGAAGAAGAAGAAGAAAAAGACGAAAAAGATGAAGAAAAAGAAGAAGAAGAAATAGAGGAAGAAGGAGGAGAAGAAGAATAACAAGAAGAAGAAGAACAAGATGAAGATGAAGATGATGATGAAGAATAATAAGAAGAAGTGAAGAAGAAGTAGAAGAAGACGAAGAAGAAGAAGGCGAAGAAGTAGAAGAAGATGAAGAAGAAGAATAAGAAGAAGAAGAAGAAGAAGAAGAAGATGATGAAGTTGGGGAAGAAGTAGAAGAGGAAGAGGAAGAAGAGGAAGAAGAAGAACAAAAACAACAAGAAGAAGAAGAAGATCAAGAAAAAGAAGAAGAAGAAGAAGATGGAGAAAAAGAATAAAAAAAATAAGAGGAAGAAGAAGAGGAGGAAGTAGAAGAAGAAGAAGAAGAACTAAACAAAGCAGATTAAGAAGAAGAGAAATACATGAAGAAGAAGAAGATGAAGAAATGGAAGAAGAAGAAGAGGAAGAATAAGAAGAAGAAGAAGAAGATAAAAAGGATGAAGAAGAAGAACAATAAGAAGATAAAGAAGATGAAGAAGAAGAAGAAGAAGAAAAAGCAGAAGAAAAATAAGAAGAAAAAGAAGAAAAAAAAGAACAAGATGAAAAAGTAGTAGTAGAAGATGAAGAAGAGGAAAAAGAGTAAGGAGTAGAAGAAGAACAAGTAGAAGAAAAAAAAGGAGGCGAAGAAGAAGAAGACAAAGAAAAAGAAGAAAAAGAAGAAGAAGAAGAAGAAGAAGTTGAAGAAGAAGAAGAAGAAGAAGAAGAAGAAGTAGAAGGTGAAGAAGAAGAAGAAGAAGAAGAAGATGATGATGATGAACAAGAATTCAAAGAAGAAGCAGGCAAAGATGTAGAAGAAGAAGAAGAATGGGAAGATGAAAAAGGAGGAGAAGAAGAAGAAGCAAAAGAAGGTGAAGAAGATAGTGAAGAAGAAGTTGAAGAAGAAGAAGGGGAAACGGAAGAAGAAAAAGAAGAAGATGAAGAAGAAAGGAAGATGAAGAAGAGGAAGAAGAAGAAGAAGAAGAAGAAGAAGAAAAAGTAGAAGAAGAAGAAGAAGAAGGAGAAGAAGGAGAAGAAAGAGAAGATGAAGAAGAAGAACTAGAGGAATAATAATAATAAAATTTAAATTAATTATAATATTAATAATAATAATAATAATAAGAAGTAGAACAAGGAGAAGAAGAAGAAGTAGAAGAAGAAGTTGAAGAAGAAGAGGTAGATGTAGAAGAAGAAGATGATGAAGAGGAACAAGAGGAAGACAAAGAAGTAAATTAAGAAGAAGAAGAAGAAGAAGAAGAAGAAGAGGAAAAAGGCGAAGAAAATGACGAAGAAGGTGATGAAGAAGAAGAATATGATGCAGGAGAAGATGAAGCAGAAGAAGAAGAAGAAGAAGAAGAAGAAGAAGAAGAAGGACAAGAAGAAGAAGATGAAGAAGAAGAAGAAGTAGAAGAAGAAGATGAAGAAGAAGAAGAAGGAGAAGAAGGACAAAAAGGATGAGAAGAATAATAATAATAATAATAAGAAGATGAAGATGATGAAGGGGAAGGAGAAGAAAAAGTGGAAGAACTAAAAGGATAAGAAGAAGAAGGAGAAGAAGAAGAAGATGAGGAAGAAGATGAAGAGGAAGAAGAAGAAGAAGAGGGAGTAGAAAGGCAAGGAGGAGAAGAAGAAGAAGAAGAAGAAGAAGAAGGTAAAGGAGGACAAGAAGAAGAGGAAGAAGAAGGAGAAGAAGAAGAAGAAGAGAATGTTGAACAAGAAGAAGAAGAAGAAGAGAATGTTGAACAACAAGAAGAAGAAGAAGAAGAAGAAGTTGATGAAGAAGAAGAAGAGGAATGAGAATAAGAAAAAGAAGTAAAAGAAAAAGTAAAACAAGAAGAAGAAGAAGAAGATGAAGAAGATGAAGATGGAGAGGACGATGAAGAAGAGGAAGAAGGAAAGAAGAAGAAGAAGAAAAAGAACAAAAGATGGTGAAAAAGAAGAAGATGATGAAGAAGAAGAAGAAGAAAAAGAAGAAGAAGAAGTGGAAGAAGAAGAAGACGAAGAAGAACAAGAAGAATAAAAAGAAGAAGAAGAAGAAGAATAGGAAGAAGAAGGCCAAGAAGAAGAAGAAGAAGAAGAAGAGGAGGAAGAAGAAGATGAAGAGGAGGAGGAGAAAAAGAAGAACAAGAGAGTGGAGAAGTAGAAGAAGAAGGAGAAGAAGAAGAAGAATAACAAGAATAAAATCATAATAATAAGAAGGAGATGAAGAAGAAGCAGTAGAACATGACGAATAAGAGGAAAAACAAGATGACAAAGAAGAAGAAAAAGAAGAAGAAGACGAAGAAAAAGAAGAAGAAGAAAAAGAAGATGGAGAAAAAGAAGAAAACAAATAATAGGAAGAAGAAGAGGCCGATGAATAAGAAGAAGAGAAATAGACGAAGAAGAAGAAGATGAAGAAGTGGAAGAAAAAGAAGAAGTAGAAGAAGAAGAAGATAAAAAGGATGAAGGAGAAGAACTATAAGAAGATGAAGAATATGTAGAAGTAAAAGATGATGAAGAAGAAGAAGAAGAAGCAAAAGAAAAAGAAGATGAAACAGTTGAAAAAAAGAACAAGATGAAAAAGAAGTAGTAGAAGAAGATGAAGAAGAGGAAAGAAGAGGAAGAAGTAGAAAAAGAACAAGTAGAAGAAAAAAGGAGGCAAAGAAGAAGAAGATAAAGAAAAAGAATAAATAGAAGAAGAAGAAAAAGAAGAAGGCGAAGAAAAAGTAGAAGAGATGAAGAAGAAGAAGACAAAGACGATGAATAAGAAGAAGAGGTAGAAGAAGAAGAATAAGAATAAAAAGAGAATGAGGATAAGGAAGAGGAGGAAGAAGAAGAAGAAGAAGGAGAAGATGAAGAAGAAGAGGAAAAACAAAAAGATGATGAAGAAGATGAAGATGTAGAAGAAGAAGAAGAAGAAGAAGAAGAAGAATATTAATAATAATAATATTTGTAATAATAATAATAATAATAATAAGGGGGAGAAGAAGAAGGACAAGGAGGAGGAGAAGAAGAACAAAAATAAGAAAAAGAAGAAAAAGATGAAGGAGAAGAAGAAGAAGAAAAAGAAGAAGGAAAAGAAGTAGAGGAAGAAGAAGAAGAACGAAAAGAAGACGAAGGAGATGAAGAAAAAGAAGAATAAAAAAAGGAAGAGGAAGATGAGGAAGAAGAAGAAGAAGATGATGATGAAGTTGAAGAAGAAAATGAAGAAGATAAAGAAGAAGCAGAAGAAGAGGATGACAAAGAAGAAGAAGACAAGGAAGAGGAAGGAGAAGAAGAAGAACAAGAAGAAGACGAAGAAGAAGAAGGAGAAGAAGTTGAAGAAGAAGAAGAAAGAGGAGGAGGAGAAGAAGAAGTAGTAGAAGAAGAAAGAGAAGGAGGAGGAGGAGGAGGTGGAGGAGGAGAACAAGAAGAGGAAGAAGAAGAAGAAGTAGAAGAAGAAGAAAAAGTAGTAAAAGAAGAAGAAGAAGATAAGAAGAAAAAGATGAACAAGTTGTAGAAGAAGAAGAACTAGAAGTTGAAGACGAAGAAGATGAAGGAGAGGAAGAACAATGGAAAGAAGCAAAGAAGATGAAGAAAAAGAAGAAGGCAAAGAGGAAGAAGAAGGAGAGGAAGATGGAGAAGGAGGAGAAGAAGAAGATGAAGAAGAAGAAGAAGAAGAAGCAGAAAAAGAAGAAGAAGAAGAACAAGTAATGGAAGAAGAAGAAGAAAAAGAAAGAGAAGAAGAAGACAAAGAAGAAGAAGAAGAAGAAAACAAAAATGAAGACAAACAAGAAGAAGACGACTACGAAGAAACAAAAGATGAAGAAGAAGAATAAGACGAATAAGAAGATGATGAAGAAGAAGAAGGTGAAGAATCAAAAGAAGATGATGAAGAAGAAAAAGATGACAACGAAGAAAAGATGAAGAAGAAGAAGAAGGGGAAGGAGAAAAAGAAGAAGAAAAAAACAAAGAAGAAGAAGAAGAAGGAGGAGGAGGAGGAGAAGAAGGAGAAGAAGAAGAAGAAGAAGAAAAATAAGAAGAAGAAGAAGAAGAAGAAGAAGAAGACGAATTAAAAGAAGTAGAAATAGAAGAAAAGTGAGAAGAAGAAGAAGAAGAAGAAGAAGAATAAGTGGAAGAAGAAGAAGTAGAAGAAGAAGAAGAAGAAGAAGAAGAAAAAGTGAAATAAGAAGAGGAAGAAGAAGAAGAAAAGAAGAGGAAGAAGAAGATGAAGAAGAAGAAGAATAAGACGAAGAAGAAGAAGGAGAAGAAGAAGAAGAAGAAGAAGAAGAAGACAAAGAAGAGGAAGAAGAAGTAGAAGAAGAAAAAGAAGGAGAAGAAGAAGAAGGAGAAGTTGATGAAGAAGAAGAAGGAGAAAAAGAAGCAGAAGAAGGTGAAGATGAAGAACAATGATAAAGAGAAGAAAAAGAAGAAGAAGATGAAGAATAAGAAGAGGGGGAAGAAGAAGAGCATAAGGAAGAAGAAGAAGAAGAAGATGTAAAAGAAGAAGAAGAAGAAGATGATGAAGAAGATCAAGAACAAGACGAAGAGAAAGGAGAAAAAGAAGAAGTAGCAGAAGAAGAAGAATTTGATGATGATGAAGGAGAAGAAAAAATAACAAAAAGAAGAAGAACAACAAGAAGAAAAAGATGAAAAAGAAGAATAGGAAAATTAAGAGGACGAAGAAGAAGTAGTTGTAGA
>JAIUJO010000604.1:215000-230000 GCA_023846275.1 Vanilla planifolia
AGAAAGAAGAAGAAGAGGAAAAAGAAGAAGATGATGAAGAAGAAGGAGAAGAAGAAGAAAAAGACGACAAAGAAGAAGAAAAAGAAGAAGAAAAAGGAGTTGAAAATTAAGAAGAAGAACATGAAGAAGATGGAGAAGATGTAAAGGGAGAAGAAGAAGACTAAGAAGATGAAGAAGTCGAAGAAGAAGAGGAAGAAGTTGTTGTAGAAGAAGAAGAAGTAGAAGAAGAAGAAGAAGAAGAGGAAGGCAAAGAAGAAGAGGAAGAAGAGGATGAAGAAGTCGAAGAAGTTGATGAAGAAGAAGAAGAAGAAGAAGAAGAAGAGGAAGAAGAAGAAGAGCAAGAACAAGAAGAAGAGGAGGAAGAAGAAGAAGATGAAGAAGAAGAAGAAGGTGAAGAAGAAGAAGAAAAAAAAAAGAAGATGAAAAAGAAGTAAAAGAAGAAAAAAAAGAAATAGAAAAAGAAGAAGAAAATGAAGAAGAATGAGAAGAAAAAGATGTAGTTGAAGAAGAAGAAGATGTTGAAGAAGAAGAAGAAGAAGAAGGAGAAGAAGGAGAAGAAAAAGAAAATGGAGATAAGAAGAAGAAGAGAAAGAAAAAAGCCAGAAAGAAGAAGAAGAAGAAAAGAAAGACAAAGAAGAAGAAGAAGAAGAAGACGAAGAAGAAATAGTAGGAGAAGAATAAGAAGTAGAAGAGGAAGAAGAAGAAAAAGAAGAAGAAGAAGAAGCAATGAAGAAGAAGAAGAGGAAGATAAAGAAGTGGAAGAAGAAGAAGAGGAAGAAGATGCAAAAGATGATGAAGAAGTAAAAGTTGTACAAGAGGAAGAAGAGGACGAAATACAAGAAGAAGAAGAAGAAGAAGAAGAATAATAAAAAGAAGAAGAGGAGGAAGAAGGAGAAGAAGAAGATGAAGAAGAAGAGACGAAGAAGAAGAAGGCAAAGAAGTGGATGAAGAAGGAGTGGAAGAAGAAGAAGAAGAGGAGGAACAAGAAGTAGAAGAAGAAGAAAAAGATAAACAGCAAGAAGGAGAAGACGAAGATGAAGAAGAAGAAGAAGAAGAGGAAGAAGAAGATGATGATGATGAAGAGGAAGAAGAAGAAGAAGAAAAAGAACAAGAAGATGAAGAAGAAGAAGAATTAGAAGATGATGATGAAGAAGAAGAAGAAGAAGAAAAAAAGTAAGAACAGCAAAAGAAGAAGAAGAAGAAGAAGAAGAAGTAGACAAAGAAAAAGAAGAGGAAGAAGAAGAAGAAGTAGATGAAGAAGAAGAAGAAGAAGAAGCAGAAGAAGAAGATGATGATGATGATAATGAAGAAGAAGAACAAGTAGAAGAAGAAGAATAAGAATTCAAAGAAGAATAAGAAAAAAAGAAAAGAAGAAGAAGAAGAAGAAGAAGAAGATGAAGAAGAACATGAAGAAGAAAACGAAGAAGAACAAGACGAAGAAGAAGAACAAGGTGTGGGAGGAGTAGAAGAAGAAAAAAAAGAAGAAGAATGAGAAGAAGAAAGAGATGACAAAGAAGAAAAAGAAGAAAAGTAAGAAAGAGAAGAAGAAGAAGAAGAATAAGAAGAAGGAGAAGAAGAAATGGAATTTTAAGAAGAAGAATAAGAAGAAGACAAAGAAGATGAAGAAAACAAAGAACTAGATAAAGAGGAAGGAGAAGAAGAGGAAGAAGAAGAAGAAGAAGAAGAAGGAGAAAAAGAAGAAGATTTACAAAAAGAAGAAGAAGATGACGTTGAAGAAGAAGACAAAGAAGAAGAAGAAGAATAAGAAGAAGAAGAGTAAGAAGAAGAAGAAAAGGAATACGACGAAAAAGAAAGAGAAGAACGTGAAGAAGAAAATGTAGTAGTAGTTGTAGTAGAAGAATAGGAAGAAGGAGGAGGAGGAGGAGGAGGAGCAAGAGGAGGAGAACAAGAATAGGTAGAAGAGGAAGAAGAAGATGATGATGAAGAGGAAGAAGAAGAAGGGGAAGAAGGAGAAGAATATAAAGAAGAAGAGAAAAGAAAGAAAGAAGAAGAAGGCGAAGAAGAAGGAGAAGAAGGAGATGAGTGGAAGAGGAACTAGAAGAAGAGGAAGGAGAAGAAGAAGAAGAAGAAGAAGAAGAAGATGATGATGATTATGAAGAAGAAGAAGAAGAAAAAGAAGAAGAAAAGTAGAAGTAAGAAAAGAAGAAAAATAATAATAATAATAATAATAATAATAAGAATGAGAAGACGAAGAGGATGAAGAACACGAAAAAGAAGAAGAAGAAGAAGATGATGAAGAAGAAAAAGAAAAAGAAGAAGATGAAGAAGAAGAAGGCAAAGGAGAAGAAGAAGAAGAAGTTGAAGAAGAGGAAGAGGAAGAAGAAGAAGAAGTAGTAGTAGTAGTAGTAGTAGTAGTAGTAGAAGAGGAAGAAGAAGAAGAAGAAGAAGAAGAAGACAAAGAAGAAAAAGAAGAAGAAGAAGAAGAAGAAGAAGAAGAAGAAGAAGAAGAAGTAGAAGAAGATGAAGAACAAGAAAAAGAAGAAGGAGAAGAAAAAGATGCAGAAGAAGAGGAAGAAGAAGAAGAAGAAGACGAAGTAGAAAAGAAGAAGGAGAAGGGGAAGAAGAAGATGTGGAAGGAGCTGAATGAAGAAGAAGAAGAAGAAGAAGAGGAAGATGAAGAAGGTATAGAAGAAAAAATTGAAGAAGAAGAAGAAGAAGAAGAAGAGGAAGAAGAAGAAAACAAAGGTAAAGTAGGAGAAGAAGAAGATGGAGAAGAAAAAGATGAAGTAGAAGAAGAAGAATAGGAAGAAGATGAAGAAGAAGAATAACAAGAAAAGGAAGACGAAGAAGAAGAATAAAGAGATGATGATGATGAAAAAGAAGAAAAATAAGAAGAAGAAGAAGAAGAAGAAGAAGAAGGCAAAGCAGAAGATGGAGAAGAATAAGAAGAATAAAAAGAAAAAGAATAAGAAGAAGTCACTGAAGAAGTAGGAGAAGAAAAAGAAGAAGATGAAGAAGTAGGAGAAGTGGACGAAGAAGAAGAAGATGATGATGAATGAGAAGAAGAAGAAGAATAAGAATAAGAATAAGAAGAAGAAGAAGAAGAAATAAAAGAAGAAGAAGAAGGAGCATAAGAAGAAGAAGAAGAACAAGCTGAAGAAGAAGAAGACGGCGAAAAGGAGAAGAAGATAAAGAAGAAGAAGAGGACAAAGGAGAAAAAGACAAAGAAGAGGAAGAAGAAGAATAAGAAGTTGAAGAAGAAGACGAAGAGGAAGAAGGCAAAGAAGAAGAAGAAACAGAAGAAGAAGAAGAAGAAGAAGAAACAGAAGAAGAAGAAGAAGAAGAAGAGGAAGAAAAGGAAGAAGGAGAAGTAGAAGAAGAGGGAGGAGGAGGAGAAGAAGAAGAAGAAGGAGAAAAAGTAGAAGAAAAAGGAGAAGAAGAAGAAGAGGTGGAAGATGAAGAAGAAGAAGAAGAAGAAGAATAGAAGGAGGGAGAAAAATAAGCAAAGGAAGAAGAAGAAGAAGAAGAAGGTGAAGAATAAGAAGAAGGTGAAGAATAAGAAGAAGAAGAAGTAGAAGAATAAGAAGAAGAACCATAAGAAGACGAAGTAGGAGAAGAAGAAGAAGAAGAAGAAGAAGAAGAAGAAGAAGAAATAGAAGAAGAGAAACAAGTAGATGAAGAAGAAAAAGAAGAAGTGGTGGAAGAAGAACAAGAAGAAAAATAAGAAGAAGAACATGAAGAAGAAGAATAAAAATAATAAGAAGAATTAGAAGAAGAAGAAGAAGAAGAAGAAGAAGAAGAAGTCAAAGAATAAGATGATGAAGAAGAAGAAAAATAATTAGAAGAAGAACAAGAAGTAGAAGTAGATGTAGAAGAAGAAGAGTAGAAGAAGAAAAACAAGAAAATGAAGAAGAAGATGTCAAGGTAGAGGAAGAGGAAGAAGAAAAAGAAGAAGATGAAGAAGAAGAAGATGAAGGAAATGATGTAGAGGAAGAAGAACAAGAGTAAGAAGAAGAAGAAGAAGTAGAAGCAGAAGTAGAAGAAGAATAAGAAGAGGACAAGTAGAAGAAGAAGAAGAAGAAGAAGAGAAAGAGGAAGAAGAAGAACAAAAAGAAGAAGAACAAAAAAGAAGACGAAGAAGAAGCAGAAGAAGAAGATGAAGAAAAAGAAGTAGTAGAAGAATAATTAGAAGAAGAAGAAGATGATGATGAAGAAGAAGTAGAAGAATAATAACAAGAGGACGAAGAAGAAGAAGGAGAAGGAGAAGAAGAAGAAGAACCAAAGGAAGAAGAAGAAGAAGATGACGAAGATGAAGAAGAAGAAGTTCAAGAAGAAAAAGAAGCATTAGAGGAAGAAAAAGAAGAAGAAGAAGAAGAAGAATAACAAGAAGAAGAAGAAGAAGGGGACAAAGATGATGATGAATAATAAGAAGATGAGGAGACGCAAAAGATGAAGTCGAAGAAGAAGAAGAAGAAGAAGAAGAAGAAGAAGAAGAATTAGAAGCAGGCAAAGAAGAAGAAGAAGCAGAAGATGAAGTAGAGAAGGAAGAAGAGGAGGAGGAAGAAGAAGAGGAAGAAGAAGAAGAAGAAGAAGAAGAAGAAAGAGAAGAATGAGAGACTAAGAAGACGAAGAAAATGGGGAGATGAAGAAGAAGTTGAAAAAGAGGAAGAAGAAGAAGAGGGCAAAAGATGAAGAAGAAGAAGAAGGGGAAGAAGAAGAAGTTGAAGAAGAGGACAAAGAAGGAGGACAGGAAGAAAGAGACAAAGAAAAATATGAAGAAGAAGAAAATTAAGAAGAAAAAGAAGGACAAGAAAAAGGAGTAGAAGTACACGAAGATGAAGAAGAGGAAGAAGGAGAAGAAGTAGTAGAAGAAGAATAATAAGATAAAGAAGAAGAGGAAGAAGATTGTAAAGAAGAAGAAGAAGAAGAAGAAGAAGAAAAAGAAGAAGAAGAAATAAAAGGGGAAGAACAAGAAGTAGTAGAAGAAGAAGAAGACAAAGAAGAAGAAGACGAAGAAGAAAAGAAGAAGAGGAAGAAGAAGATGAAGCAGAAAAAGAAGAAGAAGATGACAGAAAAAGAAGAAGAAGAAGAAGAAGAATTAGAAGAAGAAAATGAAGAATAAGAAGACGAAGAAGAAGCATAAGAAGAAGAAGATGAAGAAGATAAAGAAGAAGAAGAAGAAAATATAGTGAAAGAAGTAAAAGTTAAAGAAGAAGAAAAAAAGAGGAGGAAGAAGAAGAAGAAGAAGAAGATTAAAAAGAAAAAGACAATGAAGAAGAAAAAGAAGTAGAACAAGAAGAAGAGAGAGAAGTAGAAGAAGAAGAAGAAGAAGAAGGAGAAGGAGAAGGAGGAGGAGAAGAAGAAGAAGAAGAAGAAGAAGATGAAGAACAAGAAGAAAATGAAATAGATGGGGTAAACGAAGACTAAGAAGAAAAGGAAGACGGAGAACAAGGAGAAGGAAAATAGAAATAATTATAAGAACTGGAAGAATGAAAAGAAGAAAAAGAAGAAGATGTAGTAGAAGAGGCAAATAAAGACGAAGAAGAAGAACAAGAAGAAGAAGGCAAAGAAGAAGAAGTGGAAGAAGAAAAAGGAAGAGGAAAATGAAAAAGAAGAAGAAGATGAAGAAGAGGAAGACAAACAATTGGAAGAAGAAGAAGACAAAGAAGAAGAAGCAGAAGAAAACAAAGAAGAAAAAGAGGAAGAAGAAGAAGAAGAAGTAGAAGTAGGAGAAGAAGAAGAAGATGGAGAAGAAGAAGATGAAGTAGAAGAAGAAGAAGAAGAGGAAGAAGTAGAAGAAGAATAAGAATAATAAGAAGAAGAAGAAGACTTAGAAGAAGAAGAAGAAGAAGATGAAGAAGAAGAAGAACAAGAACAAGGAAAAGTAGAAGATGGAGAGGAATAAGAAGAATAAGCAGAAGAAGAAAAAGAAGAAGAAAAATAAGAGGAAGAAGGAGAAGAAGAAGAAGAAGAAGAGGAAGAAGGAGAAGAGGACCATTAAGAAGAAGAATAAGAAGAAGAATAAGAAGAAGAAGACGACAAAAATGAAGAAGAAGAAGAAGAAGAAGAAGAAGAAGAAGATGAATGAGAAGAAGAAGAAGAAGAAGAAGAAGATGATGATGATGAAGAAGAAGAAGAAGAAGAAGAAGAAGAAGATGATGAAGAAGAAGAAGAAGAAGAAGAGGACAATGGAGAAAAGACAAAGAAGAGGAAGAACAATAAGAGGAAGAAGAAGAAGAATAAGAACATGAAGAAGAAGACGAAGAAGAAGAAGAAGAAGAATAAGGAGTAGAAGAAAAGGAAGAAGAAGAATAAAAAGAAGAAGAAAAAAAGAAGAAGATGAAGAAGAACATGACGAAGAAGAAGAAGAAGAAGAAAAAGAAGAAGAAGAAGAAGAAGAAGAAGAAGAGGAAGATGATGATGGAGAATTATAATAATAATAAGAAGAAGATGATGATGATGAAGATAATAAGAAGAAGATGGCGAAGAAGAAGATGTCGAAGATAGAGAAGAGGTAGAAGAAGAAGAGGAGGAAGAAGAAGAAGAAGAAGAACAAGATGAAGATGAAGAAGAATTAGAAGAGGAATTACAAGAAGAGAAAGAAGAAAAAGAAGAAGAAGAAGACGAACAAGAAGAAGTAAAAGAAGAAGAAGAAGATGATGAAGAAGAAGAAGCATAAGAAGAAGAAGATGAAGAAGATAAAGAAGAAGAAGAAGAAGAAAATGAAGTGGAAGAAGTAAAAGTAAAAGAAGAAGAAGAAGAAGATTAAAAAGAAAAAGATAAAGAAGAAGAAGAAGAAGAAGTAGAACAAGAAGAAGAAGGAGAAGTAGAAGAAGAAGAAGAAGAAGAAGAAGGAGAATTAGGAGGAGGAGGAGAAGAAGAAGAAGAAGAAGAAGAAGAAGAAGAACAAGAAGAAAATGAAATAGATGGGGTAAAAGAAGACTAAGATGAAAAGGAAGGCGGAAAAGAAGGAGAAGGAAAAGAACAAGAAGAAGAAGAAGAAGAAGACAAAGAACGAGAAAAGAAACAAAGGAAGAAGATGACGAAGAAGAAGAAGAAGAAGAACAAGAACAAGAACAAGAAGAAGAGAAGTAGGAGATGTAGAACATGATGCAGAAGAAGATGAAGAAGAAGAAGATGATGAAGAAGAAGAAGAATAATAACAACAATAGAAATAATTATAAGAGCAAGAAGAATAAGTAGAAGAAAAACAAGAAGATGAAGTAGAAGATGCAAAAGAAGACGAAGAAGAAGAAGAAGAAGGCAAAGAAGAAGAAAAAGTGGAAGAAGAAAAAGAAGATAAAAATGAAAAAGAAGAAGAAGACGAAGAAGAGGAAGACAAACAATTGGAAGAAGAAGACAAAGAAGAAGAAGCAAAAGAAAAAAAAAGGAGAAGAAGAGGAAGAAGAAGAAGAAGAAGAAGAAGTAGGAGAAGAAGAAGAAGATGTAGAAGAAGAAGATGAAGTAGAAGAAGAAGAAGAGGAAGAAGAAGAAGAAGAAGAAGAAGAAGAAGAATAAGAAGAAGAAGAAGATGAAGAAGAAGAAGAAGAGGATGAAGAAGAAGAAGAAGAAGAGGGAAAAGCGGGAGATGGAGAAGAACAAGAAGAATAAGAAGAAGAAGAAAAAGAAGAAGAAGAAAAAGAAGAGGAAGAAGGAGGAGAAGAAGAGGAAGAAGAGGAAGAAGGAGTAGAGGACCATGAAGAAGAAGAAGACGACCAAAATGAAGAAGTGGAAGAAGAAGATGAATGAGAAGAAGAAGAAGAAGAAGAAGAAGAAGAAGATCAAGAAGAAGAAAACGAAGATCAAGAAGAAGAAGAAGAAGAAGCATAAGAAGAAGAAGATGACGAAAAAGGAGAACAAGATGAAGAAGAAGAAGAGGACAAAGGAGAAAAGACAAAGAAGAGGAAGAACAATAAGAGGAAGAAGAAGAATAAGAACATGAAGAAGAAGACGAAGAAGAAGAAGAAGAAGAATAAGGAGAAGAAGAAAAAGATGAAGAAGAAGAATTAAAAGAAGAAGAAAAAGAAGAAGAAGATGAAGAAGAAGAAGGGGAAGATGATGAAGAAGAAGAAGAAGAAGTCGTAGTAGTAGAAGAAGAAGAAGAAGAATAAGAATAAGAATAAGAATAAGAAGAAGATGATGATGATGATGGAGAATTATAATAATAATAATAATAATAATAATAATAAGATGATGATGAAGATAATAAGAAGATGATGGCGAAGAAGAAGATGTCGAAGATAGAGAAGACGTAGAAGAAGAAGAGGGGGAAGAAGAAGAAGAATAAATTGAAGCAGAAAGAAGAAGAAGAAGAAGAAGAAGAAGAAGAAAAAGGCAAAAAAGAGGAAGAAGGAGAAGAGGAAGAAGAAGAAGAAGAAGAAGAGGAAGAAAATAAAGGAAGAAGAAGAAGAAAAAGAAGAGGAAGAAGAAGAAGATGAAGAAGAAGAGGAATTAGAAGAAGAAGAAGGAAAAGAAGGAGAAGAAGAAGAAGAAACAGAAGAAAAAGAAGAAGAAGATAAAGAAGGAGATGAATTATAGGAAGAAAAGGAAGAAGGAGAAGTTAAAATTGAAGAAGGAGAAGAAGAAGAAGAAGAAGAAGGAGAAGAGGGAGAAGAAGGAGAAAAAGGAGGAGAAATAAATTAGGAAGAAGAAGAAAATGAGGAAGAAGAATATAACAAAAGGAGGGAGAAGAAGAAGCGAAGGAAGAAGATGAGGAAGAAGAAGAATAAGAAGATGAGGAATAATAAGAAGAAGATGAAGAAGCAGAAGAAGAACAAGAAGACGAAGAAGAAAAAGACTACACGACAAAGAAGAAGAAGAAGAAGAAGAAGAAGAAAAAGAAGAAGAAAAAGAAAAAGAAGAATAGAAACAAGTAGACGAAGTAGAAAAAAAGAAAAAGAGGAAGAAGAAAAAAAAGAAGAAGAATAATAAGAAGAAGAAGATGAAGAAGAAGAACAAAAAAAACGAAGAACAAATAAGAAGAAGAAGAAGAAGAAGAGGAAGAGGAAGAAGAAGAAGAAGAAGTCGACGAAGATGATGATGATGAAGAAGAAGAAGAAAAATAATAAGGAGAAGAACAAGAAGAAGAAGTAGAAGTAGAAGAAGAAGAGTAGAAAAAGATGAACAAGAAGAAGAAGAAGAAAAAGACGAAGAACACGAAGAAAAAGAAGGCGAAGAAGAGGAAGAGGAATAAGAAGAAGAAAAAGAAGGCAAAAAAGAAGTAGAAGAAAATGAAGAAGAGGAATAAGAACAAGAGAAAGAAGAAGAAGAAGAAGCAGAGGTAGAAGAACAAGAAGAATAAGAAGATGCTAAGTAGAAGAAGACGAAGAAGAAGAAGTAGAAGAGGAAGAAGAAGAAGAAGAAGAAAAACAAGACGAGGAAAAAGCAGAAGAGGAAAATGAAGAAAATGAAGTAGAAGAAGAATTAGAAGAAAAAGAAGATGATGATGAAGAAGAAGTAGCAGAAGAATTAAAAGAGGAGGAAGACAAAGGAGAAGAAGAAGAAGAGCAAAAGGAGGAAGAAGAAGATGAAGAATAAGAATAAGACTTAGTAAAAGAAGAAGATGATGATGACGAGATGAAGAAGAAGAAGATGAGGAAGAAAAAGAAGAATTAGAGGAGGAAAGAGAAGAAGAAGAAGAAGATTGACAAGAAGAAGAAGAAGAGGACAAAGATGAAGAAGAAGAACAAGAAGAAGATAAAGTAGAGGAAGAAGAAGAGGAGGAAGAAGAAGAGGAAGAAGAAGAAGAAAAAGGAAAAGAAGAAGGAGAGATGAAGAAGAAGAAGAAAAAGGGGAGGTGAAGGAGTTGAAGAAGAAGAAGATGATGAAGAAGTAAAAGAAGAAGATGAAGAAGAGGAAGAAGAAGGAGAAGAGGAAGAAGGAGACAAAGAACAAGGTAAAGAAAAAGAAGACGAAGAAGATGAAGATGAAGAAGTAGAAGAAGAAGAAGGAGAAGAAAAATAAGCCAAAGAACAAGAGGAAGAAGAGGAAGAAGAAGAAGAAGTAGAAGAAGAATAATAAGAAAAAGAAGAAGAGGAAGAAGATTATAAAGAAGAAGAAGTAGAAGAAGAAGAAGAAGAAGAAGAAGAATTAGAAGAAGGAGAAGAAGGAAAAGAAGAAGCGAAAGAAGAAGAAGAAGAAGATGAAGAAGAAGAAGAGGAAGAAGCATAAGAAGAAGAAGATAAAGAAAAAGAAGATGAAAATCATGTAGAACAAGTAAAAGTCAAAGAAGAAGAAAAAAATGAGGAAGAAGAAGTTAATGACAATGAAGAAGAAGAACAAGATGAAAAAACAAGACATAGAAGAAGAAGAAGTTGAACAAGAAGAAGATGGAGGAGGAGAAGAAGAAGAGGGAGAAGAAGAAGAAAAAGAAGAAGAAGAAGAAGAAGAAGAAAAAGAAGATGAAGAAGAGGAAAAAAAAGAAGAAGAAATTGAAATAGATAGGGTAAAAGAAGTCTGAGAAGAAAACGAAGATGGTGAAGAAGGAGAATCATAAGAAGAAGAAGAAGAAGAAGAAGAAGAAGAAGAATAAGAAGATGACAAAGAAGGAGAAGAAGTAAAAAAAGAAAAAGATGATGAAGAAGAAGAAGAAAAAGTAGAAGAAGAAGAAGAAAAACAAGATAAGATGGAGAAGTAGAAGAAGAAGAACAGGAAGATGAATAATAACAATAATAATAATATTAATAACAGTAGAAATAATTATAAGAAGAAGAAGAATAAGAAGAAGAAAAAGAAGAAGATGAACGAGAAGAAGAAGAAGACGAAGAAGAAGAAGAAGAAGGACAAAAGGAAGAAGAAGAAGAAGAAGAAGAAGAAGCATTTCAAGAAGAAGAGGTGGAGGACGAAGGTGAAGAAGAAGTAGAGGAAGAAGAAGATGATGACTAAGAAGAAGGAGAAGAAGAAGACTAAGAAGAAGAAGCAGAAGAAGAAAAAGAAGATGTAGAAGAAGGAGAAGAAGAAGAAAGAAGAAGAAGAAGAAGAAGAAGAAAAAGAAGAAGAACGAGAAGAAGGAGAAGAAGAACAAGAAGGAAAAGAAGGATAGGGAGAAGAAGTAGAAGGAGGAGGAGGAGGAGGAGAAGAAGAAGAAGAAGAAGATGAGGATGAAAAAGAAGAATTAGAGGAAAGAGAAGTAGAAGAAGAATGACAAGAAGAAGAAGAAGAAGAAGAGACAAAGATGAAGAAGAAGAATAAAAGGAGGATGAAGTAGAGCAAGAAGAAGAGGAGGAGGAAGAAGAAGAAGAAGAAGAAGAAGAAGGAGAAGAAGAAGATGAAGAAGAAGAAGAAGAAGAAGAAGATGATGAAGAAGACGAAGAAGAAGAAGAAGACAAAGAAGAAGAAGAAGAGCAAGAGGAAGAAGAAGAAGAAAAGGAAGAAGAAGAAGAAGAGGAAGAAGAAAAAGAAGAAGTAGAAGAAGAAGAAGAAGAAGAAGAAGAAGTACAAGAAGATAAAGAACAAGAAGAAGGTGAAGAAGAAAAGAAGAAGAGGAAGAAAATGATGATGAACAAGAAGAAGAGCAAGAAAAGGAAGTGGAATAAGAAGAAGAAGAAGAAGAAAAAGAAGAAGAAGAAGAAGAATTGGAAGAAGGAGAAGAAGGAAAAGAAGAAGCAGAAGATGAAGAAGATGAAGAAGTAGAAGAAGAAGAAGAAGAAGAAGCATAAGAAGAAGAAGATGAAGAAGATCAAGAAAAAGAAGATGAAAATGAAGTGGAACAAGTAGAAGTGAAAGAAGAAGAAAAAAAGTGGAAGAAGAAGAAGTTGATGACGATGAAGATGAAGAAGAAGAAGAAGAAGATGAAAAAGAAAAAGAAGAAGAACAAGAAAAAGAAGAAGTTGAGCAAGAAGAAGAAGGAGAAGAAGAAGAAGAAGAGGGAGAAGAAGAAGCAGAAGAAGAAGAAGAAGAAGCAGAAAAAGAGGAAAATGAAATAGATAATGTAAAAAAAGACTGAGAATAAAATGAAGATGGAGAAGAAGGAGATCCATAAGAAGAAGAAGAAGAAGAAAAAGACAAAGAAGGAGAAGAAGAAAAAGTAGAAGAAGATGAAGAAGAAGAAGAGGAAGTAGAAGAAGAAGAAAAACAAGACAAGATGGAGAAGTAAAAGAACAACAAGGGGAAGATGAATAATAATAATAATAATAATAATAATAATAATAATAATAATAATAACAATAATAATATTAACAATAAAAATAATTATAAGAAGAAGAAGAATAAGAAGAAGAAAAGAAAGAAGATAAACAAGAAGAAGAAGAATAAGGAGGAGAAGAAGAAGTAGAAGGAGAAGAAGAAAAAGAAGAAGAAGAAGAAGAAGAAGAAGAAGAAGAAGAAGTTGAAGTAGAAGAAGCAAAAGAAGACGAAGAAGACGAAGAAGCAGAAGAAGAAGAAGAAGAAGGTCAAGAAGAAGAAGTGGAAGAAGAAGAAGAAGATGAAAATGAAAAAGAAGAAGAAGATGAAGAAGAGGAAGACAAAGAATTGGAAGAAGAAGAAGACAAAGAAGAAGAAGAAGAAGAAGAAGACAAAGAGGAAGAAGAAGTGAAGAAGAAGTGGTAGAAGAAGAAGAAGAATAAAAAAGTAGAATTTTAGAAATAATAATAATAATAATAATGAAAAAAAGAAAAATAACAACAACAATAATAATAATAATAATAATAATAATAATAATAATAATATGAAAAAGAAGGAAAAGGAGAAAAAGAAGAAGATGAGGAAGAAGAAGTAGAAGAAGAAGATGGAGAAGAAGAAGATGAAGAAGAAGAAGAAGAAGAACAAGAAGACGAAGAAGAAGAAGCAGAAGCAGAAGAAGACGAAGAAGAAGAAGAAGAAGAAGAAGAAGAAGAAGATGAACATGAAGAAGTAGAGGAAGAGGAAAAATTAGTAGAAGAAGAAGAAGGCGATGATGATGATGAACAAAAGGAAAAAGAAGTCGAAGAAAAAGAAGAAGAAGACGAAGAAGAAGAAGAAGAAGAAGAAGAAGAAGAAGAAGTAGTAGTAGTAGAAGAAGAAGAAGCATTTAAAGAGGAAGAGGAGGAGTACGAAGGTGAAGAAGAAGAAGAGGAAGAAGAAGATGATGACTAAGAAGAAGGAGAAGAAGAAGGCTAAGAAGAAGATGTAGTAGAAGAAAAAGATGAAGAAGAAGAAGAAGAAGAATAAGAATAAGAACAAAAAGAAGGAGAAGAAGGAGAAGAAGAACATGAAGGAGAAGAAAGATAAGGAGAAGAAGTAGAAAAAGGAGAAGAAGGCAAAGAAGGAGGAAGAGGAGAAGAAGAAGAAGATGATGATGATGATGATGAAGAAGCAGAAGAATAAAACGAAGAAGATGAAGAAGAAGATGATCAAGAAGAAGAAGAAGAAGAAGGAGAAGAAGAAGAAGAAGACATAGAAGAAGAGAAACGAGAAGAAGAGACAGATGAAAACGAAGTTTAAGAATGGGAAGAAGAAGACTAAGCAGGTGATGAAGAAGAAGAAGAGGAAGAAGAAACAAAAGAAGAAAATGAAGAAGAAGAAGAAGAAGCAGGAGAAGAAGGAGAAGAAGGAGAAGGACAAGAAGGAGAAGCAAAAGAAGAAGGAAAAGAAGAAGAATAATGAGAAGCATAGGAGAAGAAGATGAAGAAGATAAAGAAGAAGAAGAAGAAGAAAACGAAGTGGAAGAAGAAGACATCAAAGATGATGAAGAAGAAGAAGAAGAAGACGAAGAAGAAGAAGAAGAAGAAGAAGAAGAAGAAGAAGAGGAAGAAGGAGAAGAGGAAGAAGATGAAGAAGAAGAATAATAATAATAATAATAATAATAATAAGAAGAAGAAGAAGAAGATGAAGAAGGAGAAGAAGAAGAGAAGAATTAGAAAAAGAAGAAGAAGAAGAAAAAGAAGAAGAACAAAAAAGAAAAAGAAGATAATGAAGAAGAAGATGAAGAAGAGGAAGAAGAAAATGAAGAAAAAGCAAAAGAAGAAGAAGGAGAAAAACAAAAAGAAGAAGAAGAATAAAAGGAAGAATGAAAAGAAGAAGAGGAAGAAGAAGAAGAAGAAGAAGAAGATGATGATGATGATGATGAAGAAGAAGAAGCATAATAATAATAATAATACTAACAATAACAAGACTAAGATAAAAAAGAAGAAGTAGAGGAAGAAGAAGAAAGAGGAGAAGAAGAATAAAAAATGGAAGAAGAAGAAGAAAAAGAAGAAGATGATGATGATGAAGAAGAAGATAAAGATGAAGACGAAGCAGAAGAAGAAGAAGACAAAGGAGAAGAAGAAATCGAAGAAGACGAAGGAGTAGATGAAGCAGATGAAGAAATAGAAGAAGAAAAAGAAGAAGAAGAAGAAGAAGAAGAGGAAGAAGAAGAAGAAGAAGAATTCGAAGAAGAAGATGAAGGAAAGGAAGAAGAAGAAGAAGAAGAAGGAGAAGAAGAAGAAGAAGAAGAATAAGAAGAAAAATAATAAGAAGAAGCAGAAGAAGTAGAATGAGAAGAAGAAGAAGTAGAAGTAGAAGAAGAGTAAGAAGGAGAAGAAGAAGAAGTAGAAGAATAAGTGGAAGAAGAAAAAGTAGTAGAAGAAGAAGAAGAAGAATAAGACGAAGAAGAAGAATGGGAAGGAGAAGAAGAAGAAGAAGAAGAAGAAGAAGGAAAGGAAGAAGAAGATGAAGAAAAAGAAGAAGAAGAACAAAACGAAGAAGGAGAAGAAGAAGGAAAAGAAGAAGAAGAAGAAGAAGAAGAAGAAGGCAAAGTAGAAGTAGAAGATGAAGAAGAAGAAGAAAAAGAAGATGAAGATGAAGAAGAAGAAGTAGTAGAAGAAGGGAAAGAAGAAAAAGAAGATGAAGACGAAGAAAAAAAGAAGGAGATGAAGAAAGAAAAAAGAAGAAGAGGGAGAAGTAGAAGGAGAAGAAGAAGAAGAAGAAAAAGAAGAAGAAGAATAATAATAAGTTTAAGAAGAGAAAGAAGATTAGGTAGAAGAAGAACAGGAAGAAGAAGAAAAAGAAGATCATGAAGAAGAAGATGATGATGAAGAAGAAGGACTAGAAGACGAAGAAGAAAAGGTAGAAGAAGAAGAA
>JAIUJO010001266.1:0-5000 GCA_023846275.1 Vanilla planifolia
TCCTCCTCCTTTTTTCTTCTTCTTCTTCTCCTTCTTCTTCTTCTTCTTCTTCTTCATCATCTTCTTTTTCTTTTACATCTGCTTCTTCTTCTTTGTTTTCTTCTTAACCTTCATCTTAAACTTTTTTTTCTCTTCTACTTATTCTTCTTCTTATTCTTCCACTTCTCCCTCTTCTTCCACTTCTTCTTCTTCCTCCTATCTTCATCTTCAACTTTTGCCTCTTCCTCTTTTTCTTCTTTTCCTTCTTCTTCTTCTTGTTTTTCTTCGTCTTCTTTTTCGTGTTTTTCTTCTTCTTCATCTTCTTCTTTTTCCTCTTCATCTTCCTCTTCGTCATCATCATCATCTTCTTCTTCTACTACTTCCTCACCTTCTTCTACTTCTTATTCCTACTGTTCTCCTTCTTCTTCTCCTTTATTGTCCTCTTCTTATTCTTCTTTTACCTTCTCCTCGTCTTCTCCCTCTTCTTCTTCTTCTTCTTCTACTTCTTCAACTTCTCCTTCTTCTTCTTCCTCCTCCTCCTCTTCTTCTTCTTCTTCTTCTTATTTTTCTTCTTCTTCTTCTTCTTCTTCTTCCTATCCTTCTTCTTTTTCTTCATATTCTTCTTCTTGCAATTGTTCTTCTTCTTCTTGGTCTTCATCTTCCTCTTCTTCGTCTCTTCTTTTTATTCTTCTTCTTCTCATCATCTTCTTCTTCTTCTTAATCTTCTTGTTCTTTTTCTTCTTATTTTTCTTCATATTATTCTTCTTCTTGTGCTTCTTCTTCTTCCACCTCCTCTTCCTCTTCCTCCTCTTCTTCATTCTCATCTTTCACTCCTTCATCTTCCACTTCTACATCCTCCTCGTGTTCTTCTTCTTCTTCTTCTTCTTCTTCTTCTTCCTTTTCTTCTTCTCCTTTTACATTATCATCATCATCATTATCTTTTTGTTCCTCATCTTCCTCTTGTTCTTCTTCTTCCTCTTCTTCTTCTCCTTCTTCTGCTTTCTCTTCTCCTTCTTCTTTTTATTCCTCTTCTTATTTTTCTTCATCTTTTTATTCTTCATATTCTTCTTCTTCTTCCTCTTCTTCTTCTTCTTCTTCTTCCCCTTCTTCTTCTTCTTCTTATTCTTCTTCTTTTTACTCTTCTACTTCTTCCACTTCTTTTTCTTCTTCTTCTCCTTCTTCTTCTCCTTCTTCTGCTTATTCTTCTAATTCCTCCTTCTCCTGTTCTTGTTTTCCCATTTCTTCTTATTCACCTTCTTATTCTTTTCTTCCTATTCTAATTCTTCTCCTTCCTCTTCTTCTTCTACTTCTCTTTCTTCCACTTCTTATTCTTGGCAACCTTCTTCTCCTTCTTCTTCTTCTAATTTCTCTTTCTCAATGACTTCTTCTTCATCATTTGCTTCTTCTTCTTCTACTTCTTCTTCTTGTTATTCTTCTTCTTCTTCTTCCTCCAATTATTCTTCTTATTCTTCTACCTCTTCTTCTTACTCCTCTACCTCTTCTTCTTCCTCTTCTTCATCTTCTTCCTCTTCTTCTTCTGCTTCTTCTTCACCTTCTTTCTCTTCTTCTACTACTTCTTCCTCATCTTCTTGTGCCTCTACTTCCCCTTCTTCGTCAACTTCCTCTCATTCTTCTTCTTCTACTTGTTCCTCTTACTCTTCTTCTTCTAGTAGTTCTTCTTCTTCTCCTTCCCCTTCTTCCTCTTATTATTATTATTATTATTATTATTATTGTTACTATTATTATTATTATTATTTAACACTTCTTATTTTCTTCCTCCTCTTCTTCCTCTTCTTCTTCTACAAGCTCTTCTTTCTCTTCTTCATCTTCTTCCTCCTCTTCTTCCACCTCTTCTTCTTATTCATCTTCCTCTCTTTCTTCTCCTTCTTCCTCATCTTCTTCTTGCTCTTCTCCCTCTTCTTTGTCAACTTCCTCTTACTTTTCCTCTTTTTCTTCTTTCTCTTCTTCTACTTCTTCTTCCACTTCTTATTCATCTTGTTTTGTTTCTTCTTCTTCGTTTAATCTTCTTCTTACACTTGTTCTTCTTCTTCTTCTTCTTCTTCTTTTCTTCCTCTTCTTGTTCTTCATCTTGTTCTTCTTCTTTTTCATCATCTTCTTTCTCTTCCTTCATTTGTTGTCCTTCTTCTTATTCTTCTTCTTCTTCCTCTTCTTATTCTTTTTCTTCTTCTTCTACTTCTTCAAATTGTTCTTCTTTTTCCTCTTCTTCCTCTTCTCCTTCTCCTCCTTTATGTTCTTCTTCTTCTTGTTATTTTTATTACAATAATTATTATTATTATTGTTATTATTATTATTCTTCCTCTTCTTCATCTTCTTCTTCCTCTTCTTATTCTTCCTCTTCACCTTTCTTTTCTTCCATTTCTTCTTCTTCCTCTTTTTGGTCTTCTTCCTCTTCCTCTTCCACTTCTTCTTCTTCATCTCCCACCTCTTCTTCCTCACCTTCTTTTTCCTTTTAATCAACTTCTTCCTCATCTTCCTCATGTTTTTCTTTTTCTTCTTCTACTCTTCTACTTCTTCTTCCTCTTCATCTTCTTCTTCTTCTTCCTCTTTTTCTTCTTCTTCTTTTTCTTCTTCTTCTTCTTCTTCCTATTCTTCTTCTTCCACTTCCTCTTCTTCTTCTTCTTCTTCTTCTTTATCTTCATCTTCTTCTTGTTCTTCTTTTGCATCTTCTTCTTCCCCCTTTTTCAACTTTTTCTTCTTCTTCTTCTTCATATTCTTATTTTTCTTCTTCTTCTTCTTCCACTTCTTCTTCTTCTTCATCTTCTTCTTCATCTTCTTTCTCTTCTTCTTCTTCTTCTACTTCTTCACCATCTTCTTCGACTTCTTCTTCTTCCTTCTCTTCTTCTTCTTCTTCTTCTTCTTCCTCTTCTCCTTCTTCTACTTTGACTGCTTCTTCTTCACCTTCTTCTTCTTCTTCTTCTTCTTCTTCATCTTATTCTACTACTACTACTTCTCCTTCTTCGTCTTCCTCTTTTTCTTCTTTTCCCTCTTCTTGTTCTTTTTCTTCCTTTTCTTCTTCTTCTCCTCTCTCTTCTACTTCTACTTCTTCTCCTTCCTCTTCTTCTTTTTCTTCTTTTTCGTTGTCTTCTTCTTCATCATCATCATCTTCTTCATCTTCCTTTTTCCTCTTCTTCTTCTTTTTCTTTTTTTCTTCTTTTTGCTCCTCATCTTCATGTTCTTCTTCTACCTCTTCTTCCTCATCTTCTTGTTTTTCTTCTTGCTCTTCTTCTTCTTTCTCTTATTCTTCTTTTTCTTCTTCTTCATCTTCTTCATCATCTTCTCCTTCCTCTTCTTCTTTTTCTTTTCCTTCTTCTTCTTCTTCTTATTTTTCTTCTTCTACCTCTTTTCTTCATCTTCTTCTTCTACTTCTTCTTTCCTTCTTCTTCTTCTTCTTCTTCTTATTCTTCTTCTTCTTCTTCATTCTTCTTCTCTTCTTCTTCTTCTTCTTCTTCTTCTTCAACCTCTTCTTCTTCTTTGTCTTCTTCTTCTTTTTCTTTCTCATCTTCTCCTCTGTTTTCTTCTTCTTCTACTTCTTTTTTTTCTTTTTCTCATTCTTCTTCTTCATCTTCTACTTCTTCTTTCTCTTTTTCTACTTCTTCTTCCTCTTCTTATTCATCTTGTTTTATCTTCTTCTTCTTCTTTTCTTTATCTTCTTACACTTGAACTTCTTCTTCTTCTTCTTCTTCTTCTTCTTTTTCTTCCTCTTCTTGTTCTTCTTTTTTATAGTCTTCTTTCTCTTTCATCAATTCTTGTTTTTCTTCTTGTACTTCTTCTTCTTCTTCTTCTTCCTCTTCTTCTTCTACTTCTTCTTCTTCTACTTATTCAAATTGTTCTTCTTCTCTTTCTTCTTCTTCCTCTTCTTCTTCTCCTTTTTATTATTCTTCTTCTTGTTATTTTTATAACAATAATAATAATAATAATTATCGTTATTATTATTCTTCTTCCTCTTCATCTTTCTTTTCTTCCTTTTCTTCTTCTTCTTCCTCTTTTTTGTCTTCTTCCTCTTCTTCTTCTACTTGTTCTTCTTCTTCTTATTCTACCTCTTCTTCCTCACCTTCTTCTTCTTTCTCATTTACTTCTTCCTCATCTTCCTCATGTTTTTCTTCTTCTGTTGCTTCTTCTGCTTCTTCTTCTTCTTCTTCCCCTTTTTCTTCTTTTTCTTCTTCTTCTTCTTCATAATCTATTTTTTTAATATTCTTGTTCTTCCACTTTTTCTTCGTCCTCTTCTTCTTCCTCTTCATCTCTTCTTCTTTATCTTCATCCACTTCTTCTTCTTCTTCCTTTCTTCTTCTACTTCTTCATCATCTTCTTCATTGTTTTCTTCTTCTTCCTCTTCTCCTTCTTCTCCTTCTTCTTCCTCCTCTCCTTCTTTTGTTTCGACTTCTTCTTCTTCCCCTTCTTATTCTTCCTCTTCTTCTTATTCTTCTTCTTCTACTTCTTCATCTTCTTCTCCTCCTCCTTCATCTTTTTCTTCTTCTTCATATCTTCTTCTTCTTATTCTTCTTCTTCTTCTTCTTTATCTTCATCTTTTTCTTCTTCTTCTTCTTGTTCTTCTTCTTCTTCTTCATCATATCTTCTTCTTTTTGTTCTTCTACCTCTTCTTCTTCTTCATCATCTTCTTCTTCATCTTCTTCTTTTTCTTTTTCTTCTTCTTCTACTTCTTCTTCTTCTCCTCCTTCTAAAACTTCTTCGTCTACTTCTTCTTGTTCTCCCTCTTTGCCTTCTACTTCTTCTTCATCTCCTTCTTCTTTTGCTTGTTCTTTTACTTCTTCTACTTCTTATTTTTATTCTTGTTTTTCTTCTTTGTCATGCTCTTCTACTTCTGCTTCTTCTTCCTCCTCTTCTACTTCTTCATATTCTTCTTCTTCTTCTTCTCCTCCTCCTCCTCCCTCTTCTTCTTCTTCTTCTTCTTCTTCCTCTACTTTATCTCCTACTTCATTTCTACTTCTTCTTCTTCATTTTAATTCTTCTTCTTCTTCTTCTTCTTCTTCTTCTACTACTAT
>JAIUJO010001266.1:10000-12500 GCA_023846275.1 Vanilla planifolia
TACTATTACTTATTATTATTATTATTATTATTGTTATTATTATTATTATTCTCCTTCTTCTTCTTCTTCTTCCTCTACTTTTTCTTCTACTTCATTTCTACTTCTTCTTCTTCTACTTATTCTTTTTCTTGTACTTCTTCATCATCTTCCTCTTGTTGTTCTTCTTCTACTTCTTCCCCTTCTTCTCCTACTTCTTCCTTTTCTTCCTTTTCTTCTTCTTCTTCCTCTTCTTCTTCTACTTCATCTTTTTCTTCTTCCTCTCATTTCTCTTCTTCCTCTTCTTCTTCTTCTTCTTCTTCCCCACCCACTTCTTCTTCTTCATCTTCTTCATCTTCTCCATCTTCTTCTTCCTGTTCCTCTACTTGTTCATCCACTTCTTCTTCCCCTTCTTCTTCCTCTTTTTCTTCTTCTTCTTCTTCTTCTTCATTTTCTTCTTCTTTTTCTACTTCCTCTTCTTCTTCTTCTTCTTCTTCTTCTTCCTCTTCTTTTTCTTCTTCTTCTTCTTCATACTTCACTTCTTCTATCCCATAATTTTTTTCTTCTTCGTCTTCTTCTTATCATTATTATTCCTCTTTTTCTTCTTCCTCTCCTTCTTTCTCTTCTTTTATTTCTACTTCTTTTTGTTCCTCTTCTTGCTCTTCTTCTTCTTCTTCTTTATTCTCTTCTTCTCTTCTTCTTCCACTTCTTCTTTTTGCTTTACTTCTTTTTTTCTTCTTCTCCTATTTCTTCATCTTCCTCTTCTAGTTCTTCTTGCTCTACTTTCTTTACTATTTCTCTCTCTTCGTCTTCCTCTTTTTCTTGTTCTAATTTTTCCTCTTCTTCTTCTTCTTTCACCTCTTCTTCTTCTTCTTCTTTTTCCTCTTCATCTTCTCCAGCATCTTCTACATCTTCTTATTCCTCTTCTTCCTCATTTTCCTTGTCTTCTTCCTCTTCTTCTTCTTCCTCTTCTTCAACTTATTCTTCTTTTTCTTCTTTCTCTTCTTCTTCCTTTTCTTTCTCACCTCCATGGACTTCTTCTTCTTGTTGTTCTTCTGTTGCATCTACTTCTTCTTCCCTTTCTCATTCTTCTTCTCCTCTTTCTTCCTTTTCTTCTTCTTCCTCTTCTTCTTCTTCTTCTTCCTCTTCTTCTTCTTCTTCTTCTTCTTCTTCTTCTTCTTCTACATCTTCTTCTTCCCCTTCCTGTTCCTTTCTTCTTCAATCTCCTCTTCTTTTTCTTCTTCTTCCTCTTCCTCATCTTCTTCTTCTTCTTCTTTTTCTTCTTCCTCTTTTTCTTCTTCTTCTTCTTCTCCTACATCATCTTCATCTTCTTCTTCTTCTTCTTCTTCTTCTTCTTCTTTCTTTTCTTTTTCTACTTCTTCTTCTTCATCTTCTTCTTCTTCTTGCTGTTCTTCTTCTTTTCCTTCTTCTTCTTCTTTTTCTTTCCCTCCATCTTCTACTTCTTCTTCTTTTCCTTGTTTTTCTTCTTCTCCTTTCCCTTTTTGTACTTCTTCTGCTTCTTCCTCTTGTTAGTCCTTATTTTTCACTTCTTCTAGTTCCTTTTCTTCTTCTTGTTCTTCTTCCCCTTCGTCTTCTTCTTCTTCTTCATTTTCTTCCTCTTCTTCTACTTCTTCCACTTTTTCTTCCTCTTCTTCCTCTTATTCTTCTTCCTTTTCTTCTTTCGCTTCTTCTTCTTCTTCTTCTTCTACTTTTTCTTCTTCTTCTTCTTCTTCTTCATATCCTTCCACTTCTTCTTCTTCCTCATCTTCTACTTCCTATTCTTCTTCATCTTCTACTACTACTACTGCTACTTCTTCTTCTTCTTCCTCCTCTTCTTCTCCTTCTTCTTCTTCCTCTTCTTCTACTTTTTCTTCTTCTTCCTCTTCCACTTCTTCTTTTTCTTTGTCTTCTTCTTCTTCTACTACTTCCTCTTCTACTTCTTTCTTCACTACTACTACTTCCACTTCTTCTTCTTCTTCTTCATTTTCATCTTCTACTTCTTCTTCTTCTTCTTCTTCTTCTTCTTTTATTTCTTCTTTGTTCCATTCTTTTTTTGTTTCTTCTTCTTCATCACCATCTTCTCTTTGCTACTTCTTCTTCCACTTTTTCTTTTTCCACTTCTCCTTCTCCTTCCATATCCTTAACCTCTTCTTCCTCCACTTCTACTTCCTATTCTTCTTCATCTTTTTCATCTTCTTCTTTTTCATCTTCTTCTTCATCATCTTCTTCTTCTGCTTCTTCATCTCCTTCTTCTTATTCCTATCCTTCTTCTTCTTACCACACTTCTTCTTCTTCTCCTTCTTCAACTTCTTCCTCTTTATCTTCTTCCACATCATCATCATCATCTTCTTCTTCTTCTTCTTCTTCTTCTTCTGCTTCTTCTTCTTCCTCTTCTTCTTCTCCTCACTTGTCGTTCTTCTTCTTCTTCTCTTTCCACTTCTTCTTCTTCTTCTTCTTCTTCCCCTTTTTCTTCTTTTTCTTCTTGTTGTTGTTGTTGTTCTTCTTCTTCTTCTTCTCCACCTCC